>JAIGNY010002039.1:707500-852500 GCA_020152595.1 Chiridota heheva
GAAAACTAACGGTTTTATTGATTTGCAAGCTAGATAAAGTCAAATAGAGGCACACATACAGCATCAAGGGAAGTTTAATTTGTCTTTAAAAGGAATAATAACTAAAAAGAGAACACAGGTACGACGTACGGACAGACATAACATCAACAACCAAGTCAATGTCCACGGCCTTTGATAACCAGTTGTGGTACACTGGTGTGTCTACCTAGCCCAGGCTTGAACCCAGGGCCTAATGTTATGTACTGCTACACCACAGTAGGTAGACTGGCATGCATGCATTGCTCGTCCTGCTTTTGTAAGAGAGTTGTCCTTGCTTTCACTGTACTAGGACCAGTTGCTTCGTGTGATAGCAGGTGAAAAGGAACATGCAATCGTACTTGGTGGGTGAGCATGTCGTGCTCTATGATTCTAAGGACTTTGAAATCTGATTAAAGGAGCAATTGCCTGAAAAAGGAATGGCATTTTATTTTGTATCTCTAGAATTATAAAAAGTACACTTTTCTTGGATGCTGGGGAGTTAACCTGCGATGGACTGGGGGGAGATTTGTGCCATCATCCGCTTGCTCCATGGAAACTGGAGATAAACACCGACCATATGGGGCCTATAATGGCTCAAGAGTGAGGGTGTTTGATTTTGTGGAGTCTCTAGAATTCTAATACACTTTTCATGAAAGTAATGGTACTGATAACATACTGTATGTATGCATGTTGTAATAAACCATGATTATTTGTAATGAATGATTAATTAATTCATTTTCAACGATACCTGTACATTAAAAATGATGCTCACATTCAGTGGCATGCATTTTTGAAACAATATAATGCATCATTTCTTATATTAATTAGTCTAAATAATACTTGTCTTAATTTGTGGATATTTTCATCTTGATTTTGGATTTTATTCAGGCTGAATTTTACCATATTGTTGTTTCTTACATTTTTTCAGCATATTTGTTATTTTGTTGTTTTAATTAGTATCCTCAATTGTTAATTTTGTTGTTGTTGTTGCTGGTTTTGGTTTGTGCGGTATACTAACTCTATCCTATTACACACTTTGTTGCTGTTGTCATAAGCTAGGCTAGGCCTTACACTTGTTGTAAGCTAGGCTTTGGTATTGTTGTGTTAGGCTTTGGTATTTTTTGAATTTAAGTGTATAGGCTTACGTGTTAAGTGTAGGCTAGTATATTGTGTGTCGAAGCTAGGGTATTTCTCTAGGTATTGTTGGGCCTATTGTTCCTATTTTAGATTCCTGCTTTTGGTTTTCTGCTTCTGGTTAATTATATTGTATGATCATGGAAAGTTCGATTTACTGTGATAGCTGTAATATGTGGATTGATTTCCAGGAGTCCGGTGTGACATGTAGTTTGATGAAGCTTCAGTTGATAGTTTTGTATTTGTTTGTTCAAAATGTACAAGGTTGAAGGCTTTGGAGTTGAGGCTTTCTGGTTGTAGTTGTATTGTTGAAAAGGTTGATGCTAATGTGCAGACTGAGTTTTGTGTTTTGAGTTTGTCCAAGGAGGTTAAGATTAATCCTAAGTGGTTTCATTCATATGTTCGCTCAAAGCAAAAAACCAAGGAGGTTGTTGGTCCCCTTCAGGGTAATGATGGTGTCACTATCATTAGTGGTAAGGATATGGCCGAGTTTTTAAATGACTACTTTGTGTCTGTTTTTACTAAGGAGTCCCCTGCTAATGATGTTGTGGATTACTTAGTGTGTACTCTCCAGTATCCATTAAGAATGTTGATTTTTCAGTTGATGTTGTGTCTAAGAAGTTGAAGGGTTTAAATTCAAATAAAGCACCCTTCCAGACGGTATACATCCTGCTGTCTTACGTGAATGTTCTGATGTTCTGTCTGTTCCCCTGAGTATTATCTTTTCAAAGTGCTTTGATGTTGGTGTTGTTCCTAGTGATTGGAGAATTGCTAATGTCACTCCTACTTTGAAAAAGGGTGACCACAATTTGCCTTGTAACTATAGGCCAGTGAATCTTACTAGTGTTGTGTGCAAGGTCATGGAGTCCATTGTTAAGGATGTTGTAACTAGATTATTTACTGGTCAATGATTTGTTGAATTTGTCCCAGCATGGGTTCTTACCTAAAAGGTCTTGTGTTTCTAATTTATTGGAATTTCTTGATGATGTTACTAAACTAGATGAATCTGGTCATAATGTGGATGTTATCTATTTAGATTTAAAAAAAAAACATTTGATAAGGTTCCGTTAGGCAGGCTCATGATGAAATTAAGAGCACTTGGTGTGGAGGGAAAGTGTGCCAGTTGGATATATTCTTGGTTACTTGACAGGTCACAAAGAGTTGTTGTTAATGGTGAAGTATCTCCATGGAAGAAGGTTACAAGTGGTGTTCCTCAGGGTTCTGTGTTGGGTCTGCTTCTTTTCTTAATCTTCAATAATGATACTGATGTTTCACTTGGCTTCAGGATTTGTAAATTTGCTGATGACACTAAGCTGAACAGGATTGCTGATGACGCTAGGAATTCTTCACTGTTGCAAACTGATCTGGATAAGTTAGTTTCTCTGGTCCCAAACATGGCAGATGTCATTCAATGTTGATAAATGCAAAGTTATTTATTTTGGTCAGAATAATTTGGCTTTTGATTACTGCATGAATGGTTCGAATCTTGGTTGTGCTGATCAAGAAAGGAATCTAGGTGTTGTCATTATTAGCAATATGAAGGTGATGCCTTCTAAACAGTGTGCTATAGCAGCTGCAAGGTCCAATAGGATGCTTGGTTTGATTAGAAGAAATTTTATTTTTTTGGTAGAGAGGTTGTTCTTAATTTGTATATTCAGTTAGTCAGGCCTCACCTTGAGTATGCTATTCAGGCTTGGAGTCCCTTTTATAAGAAGGATAAGTTCATTTTGGAGCAGTTTCAGCGAAGAGCCACTACTTATTCCTGAAGTAAGGAATCTCTCTTATGAGTCTAGGTTGTGAATTCTTTGTTTGACCATGCTTGAGTTGAGAAGAGTACGTGGTGATATGATTCAGGTCTTTAAATTCCTATCTGGTAGTGATGCTTTGACTTCTTGTTATTTCTTGCATGTTCCAGCTAATCCTCATATGACACGTGGTAACAGTTTGAAGTTGACCAAAGAGTTCTCACAGATAGATATTCAGCGTTTTAGCTTTTTGTAAAGAGTTGTTAATGAGTGGAATGGTTTGCCTGAGTGGGTAGTTAGCTCCAATTCTGTTCACAATTTCAAGGTCAACATTAATAAGCTCTTAACTAACTCTGGGCGTCTTTGATTTTTGTGGTGGTGGTGGTTGGTGTTAGTTTAGGTTTTTATGGGGTGACTAACCTTCTTAGCCTGTTATCTTGTTATGTTATGTTGTTATTATCTTTCTAGGTCGGCGATTCCTAATAGGCAGCCTGTGGGCTAAATCTGGCCTGCCAGACAATTTAATCTGGCCCACGAACAATAGTCGTTATATAATGCAATACAATGCTTTGCATGTAAGATCAATCGGAATGAAATTGGTAAATATCCGAAAATGCTTGTTTATTATTTATTTTCCCTAGGCATGCCAGCTCACTAAAACATAATGGCTTATCAAGTAAAATGTTATCTTGAGTTCCCTTTGTCTACATGTAGGTAATAGACCTATAAATGTATAGAACTACTGTATTTAAAAAATAAGGTAGCCCGCATGGTTTTGTCAGTTACATTATCAGTAGTGCTGTCACAATATGGCTGTATTACGTATCAATTATTAGGAGAAAAATATCGCGATATTGGTATTGGTATATCGCGATATTTTTCAAGAAACTGACTAATGACACATTGTTAATATCACTACTTCTTTTGGGTAATTAAGGCATTGGCAGAGGTAGGGGTGGATGGCATTGGTGAGGGATGGATGGCATCACGAGGGAGGGATGGAATGTTGGCATCGGAGAGGAAGGGAAGGATCTTATCAGGGAGGAACGAATGGATGGCGTTGGAGGGGGATAGATGACTTTCAGGTGGAATTAAACTATTGACATTTTATACTTTGCTACAGTAATTGCAGTGCCTATTAGATGCACTGTATGTCATAAATAAGCATTTTTTAAAAGTGAAGGAATGAGATGTCATGTTTACAAGCAAAGCGTCACACTCCCACACACACCCATACCCATATACCAACACCATTACATAGGTTCTTGATGCTGGAAGCTTTGAAAAGTCGAGCATGCTGTCATTCAGATAGCTCTAGTTACCTGAACTTCTTTCCCTTGTTCACCATCTCTCCCTCCCGCCCTCTATCCCACTTCTCTTTCCTCTCTATCCTAACTCAAGTACTTTAGTTTTTAACACCCTCTTGGCACATTTGACTCTGACTGTCACGGTGCCGTTAAACATCAACAAACCAAACCAGATTGGTGTTATTTTTAATTTTTTTTTTTTTTTTTTTTTTTAAGTTATCGAGCTACAATGAAAAGACACACAAGCAGTACTTACCTTTAGTTCTGTGAAATTTATGTAACTTTTCTTTTTCTTTTTCATGATACATGTATTAACTATGAACCTGTTTTTGCCCATGATGGTTACTTTTCAGATTTCAGCAAGTACCTTTAGAGTATGAAAGAATTGCTTAGCAATAAGTATAGATTTCAACAAAACCTTTATGTGCTAGAAGAATTTAGCATTTCGAGTCCCCCTCCCTTTTTCAAAATCCCCCAAAATAACACTAGGAGGGAAAACTGCATCTGAGGTGAAATTCTGTGACCTGTTATCCCACGTTTTCCATACAGACATGCATTAAAATGAATTTGACAAACTGCACTCAAGGGGGTCGACCTTGCTTGCAGTGACACTTTTGCACAAGTCTCTTAGGCATGCAGGTAGCACTGTATGTGACAGACACATCTAAGCAAAATGACAGAATAGTCAGCTAGACATATTTTTGTGATTTTTGTGTTTGTGACATTTTGTTTTTTCTTCAAGTTCTTTGAATGGCAGAGAATGCAGGATCAGGTGTGCGGAGGCTCTCCAACACATTTTTGAAAGCAATTGATTTAAGTCTTTCCCAAACCAAAATGTAAGTAGTGCTACGATTTATGAGCAGCAGCTTTAAAGCCTTCTTTCAGCTTTTGTGGATTCTGCAAAACTATTATCTTCCAAAGATCATGGAAAAACTGCAAAATTGTATCAAGTTTTTTATATCTTAAAGGTAGGGGTTCAAACATGGCTTTTTTGAATAGACGTACATAGTCTTTCATTTTCAATATGCTCATGGTAGGATATATGCTCACTTGATTTCTTCTATATACAGTGCTTTCATTTGGTATATTTTGAATCTTGACTGCTGTAGTGCTGACATCACACTGTACACTGTGAGGTCACTTTTCAACACACTCAAACTATCAAAGAAACAAACAACTTGCTTTCAAAATTCCTGCAGTATATATTCATAGAAATTGCATAAGCAACATTTACATGTTAAATATATCATTTTATTAACAACTTTATAGACTCTATGAACAAGTGGAGGTACAAAGATATGAAAGCGTCAAAGGAATATTGCTCTGAATTGTTGATATATCACATATATTCGATAGAGGAGTATAAAAGACGACTATAAAAGAAACAATTCTTTAGAAATCTTGTTGATTTTTTTTATTGCATTTTAAAGACTAAGCGAGTGTGTTGAAAAGTGACATCACAGTGTACAGTGCGATGTCATAAAGACAGATCCAAGATAATTTGTATGTATTTCTATAAAACAAAACAATGTTTTTCTTTGAGTGTTAAGTTCATGGACAGATGGGCAAAGCATGTTTTTTTTATGAAATGTATGTTATACCCATCTCAATAAATAAACAAAAATGCTTTAAGTAATTCAGGAAGAGGCAATTAATTTCCAAAAAATTACACACAAAATGTCTTTGATTTGCATTTATGAAATCACACTGTACACTGTGAGGTCACTTTTCAACGCACTTGCCCAATCTTTAAAGCAATAACTCCAGAACGATAAAAGATATCAACATCGTTTAACACCAAATTATTTCTTTTCTTGTCTGTCGTATATATGAAAATGAAAATTCATGGGAATATTCCTTTAATTGATTTAAATCAATGATCAAAAAAGAACTTTTTAATATGAGGATCATAAGTGTAGATTCAACTTGAAATTGTGGTTACAATATTGTAACCACACTATCTGTTGATGTTTCATATTAGTTTGACTGAAGTTGGACCTGCGGTCACGGGCATAGAACAAAGTTTGCACTAATAGTTCCGTCTACTCCTTAATGTGTTTTGCAATTTCTACTAACTAAATTCTAATCCTGAATTTTTCATATGGAAACAGTATCAATTTTTCAATTAACCGTCACAATCTAAAAGCGTATAGAAATGTCTCCCCCCCCCCCCTTCACCCCCCCTTTTCCTCCCTTGCCTGCCCTGGAGAAATCGATGGGCAAATTTGGAAGAAAAAGCAAGTCAGGGAAAATACAAAACATGTAAAACCTCTCCCTCCTCCCCACTAAAAATATCTATGCTCCCACTAAGCTTGGGCGATATTGATCATTATACTATATCGATATATAGCTTGGGCGATATTGATCATTATACTATATCGATATATAGCTTGGGCGATATTGATCATTGTACTATGTTGACATATAGCTTGGGCGATATTGATCATTATTCTATATCGATATATAGCTTGGGCGGTATTGATCATTATACTATATTGATATATAGCTTGGGCGATATTGATCATTATACTATATTGATATATAGCTTGGGCGATATTGATCATTATACTATATCGATATATAGCTTGGGCGATATTGATTATTAAACTATATTGATAAATATGAAGCCCTCAGGCTTTGTCTAGGAGCCTACAGGACCTCCCCAATCACTAGCCTTCATGTTGAAGCCAACGAACCCCCCTTTCTACTTAGATGTAAAAAGCTTAGCCTTTCCTATGCTTTTAGAGTCCTCACCAACACCCAGAACCCTGTTTACAACCTCATTAGGTACCCCAATTTCTCCTCCCTCTTTGATAGGACTAAAACCCTATCGCCTCCCTTCAGCTTACGCATTAAATCAGACCTCTTTCAACTTGGCATCAACCCCGCCACTCTCGGCACCTACTCCTGGCCCACTTTTCCGCCTTGGGCCACCCCCCTTCCTTCTGTCCACCTAGACCTCTCCACTTATAACAAAACTCAAACTCACCCTAATCTCTTCATCAATCTCACAACCAAATCAAAGACCAACTCTCAAATTACACCTCCATCTATACTGATGGCTCCAAGGAAGGCAACAAGACAGCTGCTGCTGCCATCATCCAAGACATCACCCTCAGTAGCAGACTTCCTGACCACTTATCCATCTTTTCAGCCGAGGCTAAGGCCATTCTCCTCGCCCTCAACTTTATTGAGTACTCTCCTCTTATTCACTTTGCCATTTTCTCTGACTCAAAGGCTGTTCTTACTTCATTACTCAATCTTAAATGGGATAACCTCACCTGCCACCTCCTCCTCCGGAAACTCTTTTCTCCCACCCTCTGCAGGAAAAGTGTTCTTTTCTTCTGGATACCCAGCCATGTTGGCATCCGTGGCAATGACAGGGCTGATACAGCCGCTAAGCTTGCCCTTAACCTCCTCCCTTCCCTTTTCCCAAAACCCTCTCTGACATCAAACCGCTTTATCGCTTCTCTTGTTCGTGACCGCTGGCAAACCTTATGGAACTTCCAAATTGATAACAAACTCCATGTTATCCAGCCCACAATCCCGATCAAATCCACCATCAACAACCTTTCTCGTTATCGATAACGCTCATATTACCCGTCTTAGAATTGGTCACACCCACCTCACTCACTCCCACCTCCTTATTGGTTCCCCAACCCCTCTGTAACAATTGCCACTGCATCCTCACAATCCAACACGTTCTCCTTGCTTGCCCCTGTACAACCTTCCCAGAGCTTCCTCGCTCCCCACAACTCAATTGCTGAGTTCTTCCAAAAAAATCCTCCAGATAAAATAGTCTCCTTCCTTCAGCATGCATCCCTCTACAACCATATTTAATTCTCCTCTTCCACCCCCTCTCTACTTTGTTTTTGTTTTACCCATGCACCTCCTCTCTCGATCACAGCTTTCTGGCTTTTGTTCTTGAATTTCTCTCATTCTTCCCCTGGTCTCTTTCCTTACTACATGTACCTCTAAAATGATCTGACCTCTCAGGCACAATTTGACCTTCGTTGTCGTGGTGTCGTTAAGACCTCATCAAACAAACAAACAAACATTGATATATAGCTTGGGCGATATTGAACATTATACTATATCGATATATATAGCTTGGGCGATATTGATCATTATACTATATTGATATATAGCTCGGGCCATATTGATCATTATACTATATCTATATGTAGCTTGGGCGATATTGATCATTATACTATATTGATATATAGCTTGGCGATATTGATCATTATACAATATCGATATATATATAGCTTGGGCGATATTGATCATTATACTATATCAATATATAGCTTGGGCGATATTGATCATTATACTATATTGATATATAGCTTTGGCAATATTGATCATTATACTATATTCTATATGTAGCTTGGGTGATATTGATCATTATGCTATATTGATATATAGCTTGGGCGATATTGATCATTATACTCTATTGATATATAGCTTGGGCAATATTGATCATTATATTATATCGATATATAGCTTGGGCGATATTGATCATTATACTATATCGATATATAGCTTTGGCGATATTGATCATTATACTACATCGATAAATAGCTTGGGTGATATTAATCATTATACAATATCGATATATAGCTTGGGCGATATTGATCATTGTACCATGTTGACATATAGCTTGGGTGATATTGATCATTATTCTATATTGATATATAGCTTGGGCGATATTGATCATTATACTATATTGATCATTACACTATATTGATATATAGCTTGGGCGATATTGATCATTATACTATATCGATATATAGCTTGGGCGATATTGATCATTATACTATATCGATATATTGCCTGAATAATATCGATATATTCAAAATATCAATATGCAAATTATATGACATCATACTTCAATCATAGTTACTATTCTGTGAAAGGTCATCTCATATCAGCACAAACAAATTCAATTGAAATTTTGTGTGTAAATGAACAGAAATGGTTACAAATATGCACCAAAATTTTCAAGTAAAGATCCAAATTATGCTTACAATTATCTGTTCACATGCATTGTTTCTTCCCATTTGATCTTTGTACTACATGTATTGCTCCTGAGCCTTAACACAGTATCGAGGGTTATATCGATATACAGTCATCATCCTCATGTAGTCAGTCTATTCTCGACAAAGACTGTCCTTCAAGGTCGTTATCATCCTCAGTATTTGAGAGCATATAACCGTCTCCAGGTTGATCTATTGTTTGAAAGAAATACCCAATCCTTTGAATCAATGTTTCGGTGCTTAAAGTTCCGCTTTAAAAGTATCCTTGAAATGCAGCTGTGGCCTCCCTCGATTGCGGGACCCAGATGACAGTTGGGAGAGCAGTATCTGGCATGGCAGTTGTGTGAGTCCATCCTCTGAACATGACCTGCCCAATGTAAATTCTGTTGAATCAGTAGCTGCTCTGTGCTTGGGAGTCCTGCTTTCTTTAGTATAGATGCATTTGTCACTTTCTGCCACCATTTCACCTTTAATATTATTCTGAGGTGTTGCATCATAAAAGAGTGAATATTTTCTCTTGTTCGATATACAGTACAGTATCAATAAAATTGATATATTGATATGACCCTTAACTCAATATTGATATATCGCCCAAGCTCTTTCTACCGCCATGCTCCCACTAATTTTGTACAGTAGATAACGTATTTATAGCTTAATTTTGGATAGGTGCGAAAGTCAGTTTCAACTTTTAAAATATCTTTGGATGAACTGCAAAAATGTCTAAAGTCATGTATCCTAAAAGTATATGGTTACAAACAATGCTCCTTTGAATATGGTCCCATACTACATTTAGTCCGTCTGTATGCTTTAAGGAATATTCCCATGTTTTTTTGTAACCTTTTATATGAAAGAGAACAATTTTAGAAACAATTTAGTACAAAAATAATTTTGATATGTTACTCCTACCAGGAGATATTCAAATTTTAAGGATTACAAAAAATACCAATAAACGTATAGGAAAAGGCTCAGTATGACATCACAGCAACACTTTCTCCCACAAAGTTTATGTATTTTATTAAAATCTATCTTCTTTCTTTTATTAGTAAAACCTGCTAGAAAAATAAATTGATGAAAGTTAGGTATTTATTTTATGCCAAATATATACTCTACTTCAATAACTTTGAAAAAATTGTTTCTAATCATACAGAAACGACCAATAAACGTTCAAAGAAATACATAAACATTTGCAATGGAATTGCCTCCATGACATCATCAAACATAAATTCATTATACTGTACAAAAACTTAAAAAATGCAATAGGGAAATCCTAAAAAAATCCATATCTCCTGAACGAAAGCTGATTTTTGTACCAAATTGGTTCTAAAAGTTTGCTCTTTAAATAAAATTTTACAAAAAAACATGGGAATATTCCTTCAACGTTAGTACGAGTCTCACACCCAAATCACACATCTCTCCTAATCTATCATAGAATTGTTTTTAAAATACTTGTTTTTGTGTATAAGTCTACTCATGCATTGTCTCCCACATATATTTCTGATCTTTTAATCCCATATAAGTCTCACCGCAAGTTCATGCGTTCTAATTTCAAACTTCAATTAGCTATTCCACATACTTCTAGAACATGGGGTAAACGTTCGTTTTCTTCTGCTGCCTCCTTTTTATGGAACAGACTTCCAGACAACATGAAACTTAGTCCTTCCCTCAATTTTTTTAAATCATCATTAAAGACATTCCTCATGTATTCTGATTCTGTTCAATTTTAAGCTTATATTTGTTCTTGTATGTATGTTTTTTTTTTTTGCAGTATTCTTAACTAACATTTCTTTTTTGTTCACATTGTTTTGCATTAATTGTTGTGTCGCTGCGCCATGAGCATCATTTTTGATGGTTACTGGCGCATCACAAGTATTCATTATTATTATTATTATTATCATTAAATCTACTGTATCATACATATTGGTAGCTCAATGCAGTCAGGGTACAGTGTATGTATTTTCATCAAAGCTTGCTGTCCATTTTTTTTTTTTTTTTTCTTTTTTTGTGAAGGAGTGTAAAAGCATGTGGGCCAGTCTCATGTTAGTTGCATGTGTGACCAGCCAGAGAATGACCAACTGGATCCATGGGACTCCCCAGGGGTCCACTGGGGCCATTCTCTGTTACGTGTGTGACCAACAAGAGAATGGCCCTTGATGCTTTGGTGTACAGTAAATTCTGCCGCTCCTTTGCTCATTTATTTCTAGCAGTACATTATCGATGTTAATATGTGAAAAAAATTATTTAGTGATAGGAATAGTGTGATTTTTGTGCAATTTTTTGTCAGAAGTGCAGACCTGTAGCTTGATCTTAAAAAGGGCAGGGTGCTGCTAAATAAATAAAGGCTTGAGCCAAAGCTCTGGGATTTTAGCTATAATCTTATCTCAGAGTAAAACTAACTGTACAGTATTTTGACTGATTACGGACCACTTATGAACCAAACAGGACAATTTCCTATTCTGTGTTCTGTATCCATGTATTTCACTTATTATAAGGTTAAGATTATTCAGTTTTTAAAGAAGTTAACCTCTAAAACTCGTAGCATTAAAAAAAAAAAAATCATGGCCAGCAAGCCAAAGAGATCCAAAGTGGCCCAAAAGAGGGGCAGCGTTGGGCTGTACTTTTGAAAGAGCAAAGCTAGGGCTCTGAAGAACATTAGTGTATCTTGCATAAATGACAACTGTTAGTATCATAAGGGGCATGCTCACCCAATTTGATATGTTCAAATGTTTTGATTGCCATCATGAACATGAAGATGAATGTTGATTGATTATGAACGTTGATTGATTATGAATATTGATTGATTATGAATGTTGATAATAACTGAGATAATAACTTGATATTAGTTTCAGTGGTAGAGAGCACTGTTTAGTAAAGCATGTTGGGGGGATTGTGTGTGCCTGATAATTAGCGTATTTGCATAATATTGAAAATATTTGTATATGTGGTATCTCTTGAATTAAAATGGGTATGATGATTTTGCTTAAACAAATGATCATATAGTATATGTGAAGAGCATCGTTCACACTTAATGGTGAGGTGTAGTGTGCATTTGCTGCAATATGTTTGACCTGAGATCAAAAGTATATTGCTTATGACTTAACTAACTTCACATTTCTAGTTTTGTTATGATATTAACCTTCCTGACCCCCCTACCCCTTTTCCCAAAACCCTCTCTGACATCAAACTGCTTACCGCTTCCCTTGTTCGTGACCGCTGGCAAACCTCATGGAACTCCCAAATTGATAACAAACTCCATGTCATCTAGCCCATCATTCCGATCAAACCCACCATCAACAACCTCTCTTGTATCAACAATGTTCATATTACCCGTCTTAGAATAGGTCACACCACCTCACTAGAGCTGTGACCGTTTAGCATGTACACGCTACACGCTCGCAAATCTTGTAAACGTTTACTAAATACTTTATTGCGAGTAATCGTTTTTCATTCATCATAGTGTCTTGCCGTTGAAAATCAATATTCATGATTCAAATCACACATACATTCGGCTGACAAAATTCCAATCAATGACTTTTTACAAACTGTAAATCCGATAAGCATAATCCTTTTTAAATGTGCGAATCACAAATGCGCAGTAATCACCAATGAATGGGGATATTATGCACTTTGATTTCGCCAAAATCTGAGTAATCTACTTTGTAAAATGCACCGCGAATATGCAGCAGTAAACAGTGAAACTAACAATAGGCTTAACGTTAGGCCATAAGGCTTTAAATCCCACGCAATCAAGGCCCGTTTTATCGACCAAAAAACACTTAAATTGTGACAATCAGTACATTTACATGTAAATATTACCTGATGAGTCAAATAAATTTTGCAAGAAAGAAACAAATATTGCATAATAATTAAACAGAAAAAGGTTTGAACAGAGCTGAAATTCTGCATGCTTCGCAAAGATGGCAGCCATTTTTTCGAAAGGACTGATATTTCAGAACTTCCTGGTGGTGGTGGCGTAGTTTTGAAATGTTTTACGGCGAAGTATATCATAGGCCTCAGTATGCAAGATTTTCACAGAACTTTGAAAGCCGTAGCAAATAGGACAAAAAAGTTATGCGATGTTGAGTTTAAATGACATTAAAAGGTATTTATCTGTTCTTTCTAAACTGAATTTCCATGCATATTTTCATAAAAATGATGATTTATACTGTAGAAGTAAACTTTTTACGATTTGGAAAGCAAAACTCAGCGTCTATTTGGGCAATGCAGTCAGTACTTTTGACATACTAGTTGCGCGATTTTTTATTTTTGCCTTGTAGTTTTGGAGCAATTTTGGTGTATTTCCGAAAATTACGGTACTAAACTCGCGTACACGATACACGCTTGCTTTTTTTGGCGTGTACACGTTTACTAAAATTCCTAAACTTTCACAGCTCTACACCTCACTCACTCCCACCTCCTTATTGGCTCCCCCAACCCCTCTGCAACAATTGCCATTGCACCTTCACAATCTATCACGTTCTCCTTAGCTTGCCCCCTGTTCAACCTTCCCAGAGCTTCCCTTGCTCCCCACAACTCAATTGCCGAGTTCTTCCAGAGAAATCCTTCAAATAAAATTATCTTGTTCCTTCATCATGCTTCCCTCTACAACCATATTTAATTCTCCTCTTCCACCCCCTCTCTCTACTTTGTTTTTGTTTCACCCATGCACCTCCTCTCTCGATCACAGCTTTCTGACTTTGTGTTCTTGAATTCTTTCATTCTTCCCCTGTTTGCTTTCCTTCCTACCTCTAGAATGGTCTGACCTCTCAGGCACAATTTGACTTTCGTCGTGGTGCTGTAAAGCCCTCATCAAACAAACAAACAAAACGTTTGTCTTGCCATGAATAAAGAAGCAAATAAAAGTATCCTCGCTTCTAAAGAATGTTAAATTAGGGGTTTGGGAAATATAACAATAAGCAGAATGTGGGGTAGAAGATGACATGATGATAAAGTAGCTGAAGGAATTAGGATGAGGTCATGTGGGACAGGGTGGAATTGTATGCTGTGGTGGGATGTTGGTCAGGATGTTGTGGCATATTAGACAGGGTTTATTGGCATGTAGAACTGGGTGGGTTGGCATGTGGAACAGGATGGGTTGGCATGTGAAACAAGGTGGGTTGGCATGTGGAACAGGGTGGGTTGACATGTGGAACAGGGTGGGTTGACATGTGGGACATGGGGAAGGGCATGTGGTGGGATGTCATTGGATTTCAGTTGTGATGGCATGTGGGTCATGCAAGTGGCTGAATGACATACAGTATCTGGTTTTCAGGTGTGATTGCATGGAGTATAGACATTGGGATGATGTTTGGGACAGGTTGAGATGGAATGTGGGACAGTCTGGAATATGCATTATTATTAGTGAGGGGATTTGTATCATTTCCAATGTCTAGTTTGTTATACGTTAATAATTTTGCTTTAATGTTATTGTACATTTTTCATGCTGCTTGACTTTGCTTGACGCACAATTATTTTAGAATTGGAAGTTGTATTGCAATCCAGGATGTAGTTCTGGGAATGTGTAGGGGCTGGGGGACGGTACAGGTTGGAAATGGGGTTGCAGGATTTTATATCTCAATATTATACATGTAATCTATCCTAAATATCCTATTTCATATCTCAATATTATACAAGTAATCTATTCTGAATATCCTATTTCATATCTCAATATTATACATGTAATTTATTCTGAATATCCTAATTCATATCTCAATATTATACATGTAATCTATCCTGAATATCCTATTTCATATCTCATTATTATACATGTAATCTATCATGAATATCCTATTTCATATCTCAATATAGATTTTCCTGTAAAGTGAGAATAGATTTGTAAAACATAGTCTGGTGGGTACATTAAGCCTTGTAATTTTGAAATAATTTAGGGAAGTGAAGAGATGTGGCAGCAACTGATACTGTATATAACTGACAAATGTCTCAAATTACAACCCCTTACCCCGCCCCCTCTCGTCTGGCAAATCCTGCTGCCGTACAGTTCTGCACCCCACTGAGTGCTTTAGATAGTCATTTTGCGTGTCATTTTTTGACAGATGTTTTCAATAGAAAAAAAAAGGAGTGAATTTAAAAGTATCTGATTAAAAACAAAAACAAAAAAACATTTTTTTTGATGTCCTTTGGTGACAGATGTTGATCATGTGTGGCTGTCACCAAATGACAGCAGTGGCTGAAATCAGCTGGTGTTTGTTCTTTGACTGGGAGTGCAAGTATTGCCTTAATTGAGTGCAGATACATGTACTCTAGTTAAAGGTATTAGGGTGTTTTAGCTGATGCCATTAGGTCATGTGACTTTGTTTACATTGCCACTTTGTCAGGTGAGAATGAATGTCTGCTGTATACTTATTTAGTATACTTATTTAGACTTACAAATGCTTGCATGTTGTTATATACGATAATTTTTGTAAGATAATTATGCCAGATTCTTGCTGTGCCGTTGGTTGCACTAATAGACATGTGCTGAGGAATAAAAAGATGTTTTCTTGATTTTCATCTGATTCTGATCGACGTTCAAAGTGGATTTCTGCTGTGTGTGGTATGTAGGCTTTGTCTGCGTATGACAAACAATTAGATGGCTTTCACGTAAAAGTTACTATTCGTATACCTGGTGAATAATAAATTGTTAGGAAAATATTAAGTAAAATTGCCACCGCGAACAAAAACAATAAAATTGCTGAACTGGTAGGTAGGTTAGCAGGCAGTATGTTGTATTTGTGATGTGACTGAGCTGTGTGAAGACGTGTGAAACACAACAACGCTTGCCCGGCAAAATGACTTCCAGATGAGTTAGAGTCACGTGATGAAATCCCTTGATATGGACAGCTATCGTCAACATGAGCTTAAATGGTTTAAGGTATACTTACAAGCATGAAACACAGCCGGAAGTCACTTCAAAAGCAGTTAAAAATTGCCCGTTTTACAGCATTTTAAAAATGAGATACCCAATCAGCATAAATTGCACAATATTCTGTGACCTCAGAATGGGACAACTAGAAAGTTGCTCATGTTGACTTAATGGTTTTTGGTCCTTGCCCAAGATATTTTGAATGGGACAAGTTGGCTGTAGAGGACATGAAATTGAATATTATTATAAGCTTGACCCAGATTTGACCAGCAGTTGATTGCAATTTGAGAACCTGTGATATCTAAAATTGGGGAAAGAAATGTAAAGAATTACAACGAAGAATTTTAGTTATATTCCTTTTCATACATCATCACTTTTGCACATGCTGAAATTTTGTACAAACTTTGACTTCTCCTACTTAAAAAAAAGAAGAAGATTATAAGTGCTATTGTGATGGTTTGGAAAGTTAATTGTTCCGCTCTTCCATATGGAGAAAAAAAATCTGTACCTTTCCATATATTGTACCTTGGAAATGATCAAGTTAAAACTAAACAGCAGCTTATATACGCAGCGGCATAGGAAGATATTTGAAATTGGGGGGCCCAGATTTGATTTTGTCGCAACAAACCTACAAAAATGTATGAGTTTGTTATCACGGTAAAACTATTTGTAAAGAAGTGAAAGGAAGGGGGTGGGGGGGGGGGGGGGGGGAAGGTTGTAAAATGATTGGAAGTTTGGGTAAAATTTCCTGAAACTGGATGAAGGACATTTCAGGAAAATTGAACTAAATTTCATGAAAAAAGTTTCCTAAAAGTAAAGACAATTTCCCCTGTAATTTCCCGAAAATAAGGAAGAAAAAAACAAATTGAAGGAACTTTAAAAAAAAAATAAAGCAAATTCACAAAAATTGATGTAAATTTCCCGAAAATGATGAAAATTTCCCAAAATGAAGGAAATTTCACGCAAATTGATGAAAATTTCCTGAAAACGAAGACAATTTCACAAGAATTGATGCAAACTTTCCGAAAATAAAGAATATATCCGAAAAATGAAGGAAATTTCATGAAAATTGAAGCAAATATTATGTAAATTGAAAATAGATTTATGAAAATGAAGAAACCTTTTCAAAAATTGAAGTAAATTTCACAAAAATTGAAGTAGATTTCTTGAAAATTGAAGATTTTTGGAAGAAAAGATGCCATGATGGAATCTGACTCTTTAAAATCAATTTAATAGACCTTCATTATTAGGGAGGGGGGGGGAATTGTACTTGGCCTCCCATTAAAATTATTGGGGCAAGCCCCCTTCCCCTCTCTTCCTGGTTCCGAGAATATATATTTACTTAATCAATTTGTTTGCTGGATACCTCTGTCACTCATACTGTAGATATAATGGGAGGTTTATCCCTGAATCTTCTTGCCTTGTCCTTGTGAGGTCATGGACATGAAAACCTGTTGTGTAATTGATTTGTTTTTTGCTTTTTAAAGAGATATACTGTAGTGCAACACTAGTGCAATGATTTATTGGTTCTTTAGATGAAATTTGAACCTTGGATAACAATTTTTTGTCTACAAGTTCATTTCTTTGGTGATGGTAGTTGATGTGGGTGGGGATGGGTTTAGAAGGATTGTAATAGAGTTGAGAAATACCCATTAGGGTACTGTAGATCAAGGTATATAGTTACATGTGCTCCATATTTTTGTATGTCCAAATAACCAGTTTGATATTTACTGTTGATCCCTGGAACCCCTTCTGCTGAGTCCAGACTAGAGGATCTGCATCAGCCCTCAATACCTTTCCCCTACCCTCAATACCTTCCATGGGCCCTCCCCTTTCCCCTTCTTTGACAGAGCTACTGAGTAGTAAAGATGTATACATTGGATTGCATTCTGGATTGTTCAGCTGTGTGTTATGCACTTGTCAGTTGAATGACTCATCCCTACTACCCCCAGAAATGTCAGTCAAAGGTGAGTCATTGACATGTGAAAGTGACTCACATGTGTGTCATTGCACCAAATTGTTAGTTACCAGAGTGACTCTGTGGTGGGTCAATTTACTTCAGACCCATTGACTTTGTACAGGTGATTGATTTGGGGTAAGTCATTTCACAAAAATGTAAGTCACCTAAGTGACAGAGGGGTGAGTCAATGTACATGTTTTGTCTACCCACTTTGATGCAATGACTCACCTTGTTTGGGGTATAGAGTTCATTACATTTTATTTGAAAACATTGTTAGCTATAGTACCATTCAAAAATGAAAGTTTTGGTTGGTTATAGAAAAAGGTTTTGGGATTATTTTAACCCTGTTAATTGCCAACAATTTGTTTGGAACAGATTGTAAATAGGTTTAAATTGAATGATTTGTGGGTGGCTGGGTGTGATTTGTGAATAAAGAATTTTTTATTAGAAATTTTCTTGATATTTATACTTTGTAGGTCATTATAACCTAAGGAATTCTTGGAAAAGTTAAAAAAATTTAAAAAAACATTTTTAGAGTTTCTGGGTGTGATTTGTGAAGTAGAGAAATTAAGTTTAAAAGAGCTTTCTCAATATTTTATATTTATCTAACATTTTCCTGGTTATTTTAAGCTTAAAAATTCATGGACCAATTAAGGGAGGCAGGTAGCTCAGTCAACTGAGCATACGGCTAAGATTCTGGGGGTCCCAGTTTAAGTCCAACACAATTTAACCAGCGATTTTTTCACAGATATGCAGAATGATATATGCTGACATCAAGCACAGAGGTTTGTCTTATGCATTACACCTTCTCCCCCACCAGACCCTTTTGAAAAGTGGCGAATGGTTGGGTGGTGCTCACCGTCTTTCGGAGGGGAGGTTAAGCCGTCAGTCTCGATGGTATGAGTTTCACCTCCTGCCTGGTTCTCTGAATACTTCTCGAAAAAAGCAGGGTGTTAACCCAGTGTTCATCCACTTTCCATTCTGGCAAATACATCGGGTACACACTGAAAAAAAGTCATTGTGACTTACGTGTGCTTTCCCTGGCACATGCCTAGAAGTGAAAAACAAATACAAAATTTAAATATATCAATTTGAAAAACTGTTTTTTGATTAGATTATAGTTACCCACAGTATGTGTAGCTGTCATACAGTAAACACAGTTATGCACAAAAATAATTAAACAAACGGTGTATATACCTTTAATGTTATCAAGATCACTGTTTACGGTCTCTCTAAATAATACAGTGATAAAACTCAGCTAGCAGCCTAACACAATGGAATTTAAAAAGTGAAATAACAAGTCTCAGCTGGGATTTCTAATGAATGGCCAAGCAGAAAGCCAGGCTGAGCATGCAGAGATGTTTCAGTCCTTTGTGTTTGTTTATTCAGTAACCTGCTCTTATTATGGAATTCATTGATCTGCACACAGTCACATGATCAATGTACAAGCTGTCACAGTGAAAACCTACTAAAGGAAGATGATGCTGAATTGTTTTCAGGGAATTGTGCATCATGTGCTTCAAGCCAATATCGTTTACCACTCTGAGCACATTTGACTTTGACTGTCACGGTGCCGTTAAACATCAACAAACCAAGCCAAACCACTTTAAGCGAACACGTTTAATACTCTTTGTAGATGTATCTGTACATGGATAATCTGTCACACACTGGTTGCTTAACGAAAGTTGCAGGGCATATAAATCAGTTTTTCTTGTGTCAATTGACATTGGCATCAAAGAGATCTGGATTGTTGTAAACATGGGCTGGAATTGTTTACTTTTGTTTTGTGCCTGTTGAGATGTTGATATAAGTGTGACTAATGACAACTTTGTCATAGACAAGAAGCGCCTTGTGGGTGTATGTTTTGCATGTGATACTAGTGAATAACATACATGTATACAGTGAAAGCAATATGACTGAAAAATCCACCAGGTAGGAGTGTTTCCATCTTACTAATCATTTTTCTTGTATGTTTTTATATTCTGAAATGGTATATCAATAGGTAGGCTCAGGTACAGGTGTTTGTTATTCATATTTCTCATGTTATGGCAGGCTTTACTTATCAGTTGTGAATGAAATATGTCTGTTATGGCGATGGGGTCAAGCGGTTATTTACTTCGACCGGATGAATTGACATAACATCTACAACCAAGTCAATGAAATATGTTTGTGTATTTGATCATGCAATAATTCACATATGAGTATCTCCCTCTCATATGCTGTAGAAAACGTTACGCTTATATTCTTTTTTAGGTCATAGTAAGCAGTGGATGAGTGATTTTGGTCATTAGGACGGGGGAAGGGGCAATTTGTCTCATAGGGTAGGGGAAAGCCTAAAAATGAAACAAAATGTCACTTTCCAAAATTTTTGTTGGGAAAGTTGGGGGGAGGGAGGGGGGTCAAAGCGATCTCAGCAGGGCAATTCCCCCATGCCTCATTGCTCCCCTCTCTCTGTAGCGCAGCAACTGATAGTAAGTGAAGGCACTGTTTTTAGTACAGAGACAAAATCAACTCAGTTGTTTAAAATAAAAAAATAAAAACTTTGAAGAATTGAAACAAAGATGTGACATGTTTTGTATAAATTTACTACTTGAATAGTGTATCAGAAGAGGGACCGGATACAGAAAAAATTTGCATCTGGAAGTATTTTGTGCACAGCTGTGTCCCTTTATGTAAACAGACAAAGGAACATGGAAAGGTTGGCCAGATAACCTCTCCACTTTTTGGCAGAATTGGAAAAAAGTTCATGAGGTTATAAAAAAATACTGCCTCCTCCCACCCGGCCCATTCTTTGTGGAGGAAAAGTGTGGCCCCATGTCCTGCTACTTAGCAAAGATGATTATAGCCCTGTAAGAAACATACACTACAAGAATGATTTTCAGGAAGACAGGTGGCTCTTTAGGCTGGGCATACTGTATGACTGAGATGCTGGAGGTTTGAGGCTTGAGTCAAACAAAGATTTAACCAGGGGTTTTCCACAGATATGTGGATCGATACGATGACATCAAGTGAAGGTTGGTCATCTGCATCACACGTTCTCCCCCACTTGGCCTTTGTGCTTTATACTTATGTGAAAAGGAGCAGGATGGAGGCAAAGAGGAGCAGGGTGGAGGCAGTGAGGAGCAGGGTGGAGGCAGTGAAGAACAGGGTGGAGGCAATGAGGAGCAGGGTGGAGGCAGTGAGGAACAGGGTGGAGGCAAAGAGGAGCAGGGTGGAGGCAGTGAGGAACAGGGTGGAGGCAAAGAGGAGCAGGGTGGAGGCAGTGTGGGAGGGAACAGGATGGAGGCAATGAGGAGCAGGGTGGAGGCAACGAGGAGCAGGGTGGAGGCAGTAAGGAACAGGATGGAGGCAATGAGGAGCAGGGTGGAGGAAACGAGCAGCAGGGTGGAGGCAGTGAGGAACAGGATGGAGGCAATGAGGAGCAGGGTGGAGGTAACGAGGAGCAGGGTGGAGGCAGTGAGGAACAGGGTGGAGGCAAAGAGGAGCAGGGCGGAGGCAGTGAGGAACAGGGTGGAGGCAAAGAGGAGCAGGGTGGAGGCAGTGAGGAACAGGGTGGAGGCAGAGAGGAATAGGGTGGAGGCAAAGAGGAGCAGGGTGGAGGCAGTGAGGAACAGGTTGGAGGCAAAGAGGAGCAGGGTGGAGGCAGTGAGGAACAGGGTGGAGGCAGAGAGGAATAGGGTGGAGGCAAAGAGGAGCAGGGTGGAGGCAGTGAGGAACAGGTTGGAGGCAAAGAGGAGCAGGGTGGAGGCAAAGAGGAGCAGGGTGGAGGCAATGAGGAAGCAGGGTGGAGGCAATGAGGAGCAGGGTGGAGCACTCCTTAAAAAGCTAAACACGGGGCCTGGTTCATCCATGGGTGTTCTGTCATACTATCTAGGTGGTTCTATACACATGATCAAAGTCAACAATGCAGCTTTGAATCCAAGATGCATACCACATGGAGGCATACACAGGTGTGTCAAGCAGTGGCGTAGCCAGCATTAGAAAAGTGAGGTCTGAGAAGGTGTTAGATGCCCCTCCCAAGAGGAAGTGTTAAAATTTACACTGTAGCCTACTTCTGAAGTTCTGAGGGCAAATTTGTTTTTAAAAGCCAAAAAAAAACACAAAAAAACAACAAATATTATCCCATTTTAAAAAAAAATCATAAAAAAAGTGGGAGTCCGAGACACCCACACTGGCCAACTATGCCTGCAGACTTTCTTTATTGGGACAAACAACCTATTACACCTCTAAAACTTTAGTTCGGAAAATATCCCAA
This sequence comes from Chiridota heheva, assembly GCA_020152595.1. Classification (NCBI taxonomy): domain Eukaryota; kingdom Metazoa; phylum Echinodermata; class Holothuroidea; order Apodida; family Chiridotidae; genus Chiridota; species Chiridota heheva. Next base: position 729,815 of record JAIGNY010002039.1, read on the forward strand.
TGCTTTAGAAGGATCTAAGTCACAGAGCAAAGATGTCCAATTAAATGACAAATTATCCTGAAGTGCAGCAAAGCCAGCATTCTTAAAATCTAAAACCAGTTTATTAGCTAAAGAAACAATTGGTGAAACAATACAGATCAAAACTAACGAGGTCATGATCACTACATCCTACCTTATTGCTACTTAGCACATTTCTAACCATACTTTCTTCACTACTGAAAATCAAATCAAGACAATACTATCACGCATGGGAAACAACACATGCTGGATAAAAATGCAGTCGGATTAAACTTCCAAAAATCTTTACCATGTGCACCACTAAAACTAGTACAGTACAAAGATTTTAATCAAAAATGTCTGAAAAATTAAAGTCCCCAAAACAATAACCCTCCTAGAAGCAACTTTCCTGAAACAGTCAAGCAATTTCTGATTGGTTTCAGGATTAGAATTTGGTAATCTATACACAACACCAACAACCACTGAACTACCAACATTGCCAAGCCCATGACGTGTACCTCCGCTTTCCGTTTAGTTTGCCCTGCAACCGCAGATTTTGGCCAAAATCGGCGGTTGCACATCACACGCCTCGCCAGAGCAAGGGCAACCTAATATGATATCATTATTTTCTTGTCCTGGCACAGCTACGATCTAATTACATTACAAACATGCGCGAGTATTATATGATGCCTCTATCTGATGCACGTTGGGCATATTATTAATGCCCCTATGATAGCATACTGAAAGGAAAGAGCTTGCACACTTAATGCCCACACCATATGCAATTTGAAAAACCAAAAGAAAACTGAGGATATATTGTTTACACCACCTCCTCTACCATTGAGAGTATTTAATCTGTCTTGCCTAAAAACTGAGTAACCTGTAATATCTAATCTCTGAATCACTAATTTCACTTTAAATCCAACTCTCAGTAATACCAATTATATCAGGTTTACTAATTAAGACTTCTTCCAGAAAGAAGCTCATCACGCTTATTCAAAATTCTGTTTTACATAAATTTGCATGCATTGGCACAGGCCTCAGATCAAGGAGGTACCACTTGTTCAGATAATACAGCTGTACAGTACATGCAGGTTGATTGTAAACAGTATACTGTAGTTTATTTGCATGTTGCAAATTGAGTTTAGCTTTTACAATGTCCTGTACACTTTTATTACATTTTGAAACGGTGTTTAATGGATATTGATTTGCACGCTTACATGTAGGCTACTAGTACTTAATTGATAACATTGGTGTATGTGTCATTTTTTAATTTGTGCCCCTAATGGAATTAAAAGACATCAATCAATTTAAAGGAATATTCACATGGATTTTCATTCTTTCATATATGATAGAAAATTTGTAGAAACAAAGTGGTGAAAAAACTGTTAATATCTTATTACGTTTAGAAGTTATAACAATTTAAATAGTAGAAAAATATTTTTAAAAACACCTCGTACAGTATATGTCCTTTAGCTTGGCGATGTCATCAAGGCAATTCCAGCACGGTTCTTATGTATTTCTTATTCATTCACACTTTTTTACATTATTGAACAGCTTTTTTGGTTCATTATAGAGATAGGGTAAATATATTATTTACATGAAAACATTTCTTTTTTCTTTTTTGGTGTGCTTTACATTTACAATGTTCTCCAAGAAATGTAAATATAGTCACCAGAAATTTGTAGTCATAAATATTTACTATGGGCATGATATGGAGGTAGACTATAGGATATGGTAAATACAGAGTGTAATATTGTAACATGAGAAGCAAATAAAATTATATAAATTTGTTTTTCTCAGTACTGTAGGTGGGATACATAAATAAATGAGAAAAAAATGCATCATTAGCATGGTTATGAGATACCCTGTCATTAGTGTCAAGTCATCAGGCAATTAATGCATCAACATAGGGATTTCTGTTTTGTGTTGATACTGTGTATATTTGTTGGAAACAGCAACCAGCAAATCAACATAATATCAACTTTCCCACCACATTTTGCTGGTATCTAAGTTGTCTGTCTGGGTAGATGAAGCATGGAGCTATTAACTCAGTTAATAGCTCCATGGGTGAAGTAAATGTCATGGTTGCACAGTTAAGATTTTTGGTTTGTCTTGGAAAGGCAGATGTATGTTTTGTCAAACACTGGCTGGAAATAGATATCAAAACATATTGTACAATCAGTTGTTCACTCCCCTTTAAAACTAAGGGGACAAATTAAGATTAGTCTCTTTTTGCCTAGATGTGCATGTACTGTCAGTGGCGTTAGTAGACCCTTTTGATTAAAGGAGGGCGGGGGGGGGTGTAAAATGACAAATTAACCAACGAAAGAGTTAGACGTTACTAACACAAATATATTCACATTCAGGGTTCTCATAACATCAAAAAGTTTAAGAAAAAAAAAAAAAAATTAGGAAGAAAAAATGGGTTATTGGTCCAAATTCGCAGAACAAGTGCCATCAATTTTTATTTCTTCAATCTGTTAGGTAAAGTTTTCATCTTCTTTGATGGAAGTTTTACCGACGCGGACCTTTATTTACCGACAGGTCTTCAACTTTACTGACAGCTATACCGAAAGTGGGGTGTAACACCCCACACACCCTAGGTATTTCCACCCCTGTGTACTATAGGTTATCCACAAATGTTGTTCTTGAATCTCAATCAACTGATCTTTTCTACACTTACGTTAACAAAAATTTACAGCAGCAACTGTACCTCGGTATCAAAAAAAACAAAATCGGTAACAAAATCCAATTCCTGCTACATATTTTCCATAGAGATAATAGCACAGTTAGGTTATTAAACGTAAGTTAGTATCCCTCTCCAGGAAAATCAAAAGGTTAGATGCTGGTTTCCAAGAAAGGACGATTTGAATTGAGAGGAATAATAATGAGTGTTCAAGTATGAGTACTCATGTGCATCCATGGACTTTCAAGTGGTGTGTTTTTATGCTTCAGGCATATCAGCAAATTGTTTCTGAGGTAGCATGGAACTAATTACTTGCTCCATTGAAACTTATGGTAAATACATCAATTTTGGGGTCTATTTTGTATTAATATGAAGGGGAAGTGTTTTGAATTTTCATAATGTTTTCTGGAAAAAAAAATAGCTGTTTTTAGGCTCATCTGATAATGTTTTTTGTGAGACAGAAGTCAGAAGCCAGTAGGGTTTCCTCAGTAGTTATTAGATTCATACTAGAGCCATGAATGCTCATCCACTATTGCCTTGGCATAAGCTGACTTATGGAGCCCATGACTCCGCATAGGACATCAGTCCATGATCACAGGTTTATTCTCCAGCAATGCTGGTGTATACTCATATCACAGCTGAGTGGACGAGACCAAGTAGAGTAGAGTGTCTTCTTCAAGGACACAAGGCAGCGCTCGCTATGGGAGTGACATCAAACTTGGTACCTTTCAGAGCAACAACTCCTACACCGGCGCCACCCTCCTTCTTCGTGTATTTCTGTGTGATTAAAACAGCTCTAAAAAACATTTTCTTAGGTGATTTATCCAAATTGTACTGGATAATTATACCGTCAAGATATCCCTTTTATATACGTACCAAAATTAGCTTGTCTTCATTTTGTTGTTTCGTAAATTTGCAGCCCTTTAAATTTTTTGACTGTAACCCCTTGACTTTAGATAATGTGCAAGCTGCCTGCTTGCAAGCCTCTACCACGTTCAATTAGTGCTTGATATGTTAATTCTTGCAATGCACACTGGTCACTTGCAACCATTAAAGGAGCACTAGACCGAAAATTGATTGATAGGGGCCCCTAAAAATCAAATGCTTAACTAGCACAACCGGTACAGCAAATTTCTTGTTGATATGAATATTCAAGTAACTTTTGCCCCCATGTCGTCTGTGGGCTATGAAGGCATGAATTTATTGATCTTTTGTGGATGATATATCTGTTAAATTTGCAAAAACAAGCGCCCCCACTTCTTGGTCTAGTGCTCCTTTAAGGCCAAGTGCTGGGTTCAATGGTCCATATTATCAAGTATGTATAATAAACCTTCTTCGGCAGATGAGAGACACTTATGCATATTTGTATGCATGCATTAATAGCTGGGAGGATATGATTTTCAATCTGGGAGTACTGTATTTTGCCACTCAAGTGATCCTTGTTATTGAGCTGTACACTACCGTTTTAATTTGAATTGCCACAGGCAAATCAAACCATTCTACTGTATCTAACCTATTCTGAATCTCTTAATTGACATGCTTTTCTGAACACAAGTAGATATTTCTCCATGAACTTTTGGGTGAAGTCACCCATGTTGGCAGCAGGGATATTTGAGACAATTGAATCATGCTGTTTATTGAACAGTTGTTAACTTTCACAATGCAATGTTTAGAGGATTAGTTAAGGGGTCAAGCAATGGAGCTACTTTCGGTTAATAGCGCCATGGTCTATCTTAGATAAAACAGGAGTTCAACAAAAACAAAATGGTGAAGAAAGCTAGCTTTCGAAAATATTATTTCGTTAAGAAGATATTAAAGATAAAAGTTTGGTATCATTTGTGTAGAAATGACTGAAAGCAGACTAGTTTTGATGTCATAGCCCATTCCTCAGTCTTTATGTGTTCTATCATATTTTGTCCTGTGATTTTGTGGCTTAAAAACTATTGGATTTGTCAAAATAGTAGTAAAACTGAATCTAGGAAGGGTATTTATAATTTAAGCACCTGAATAAAATTCAAGATGAAATAATTCAAATAGTAAAAAAATGAAATAAATTTTCTTCATAATACATAACAATTGTCAAGACTGTTAGGATTAGGATGCCAACCTTCCACAGTAGACTTACTGCACCAGTCATTTCTACAAAGATAAGACAGAGCTCCCAGTTTGAATATCTCCTTAATAGAATACAACTTTGAAAGCTTTCTTCACCATTGTGTTTCTTTCTAAGTTCTCTTTCATATAAGATGCACTTACTAAATCCTGAACTAATCCTTTAACTTTCACAATGGCAATGTTTAAATTTTCATTTGGAATGTAAGACTTACAAATTTGTCTATGTTAACATATACCTGATTAATTGCCTGTAGAGGGACATTGATTTAGATAGTCCATTCCAGGGGTGAAAGACAAATATCTTTGAAAGTTAGCTTTCTACATGATGAAAAATGTGACCATTAAATTTACATTATTTGTTACTAAAAAAATATTGTAACATGTGATTTTTTTTGTGGGGGGAGGGGGGGGGGTAAGACTGGGGGAGTGGTCCAATGAAGTGAATGCTTTGAAGAAGAAAAAATGATATTGAATAGAAAAGGTGAAAAGCCTCTGGCGAATTTCATGATGAAAAGATCTGTAGGTCAATGTTCTAAAAAGACAAAAAGATCATAACATAATAAAACATTTTAGTGGTCAGCCTTATATCCAGATCAATGAAACATATTTAAGTTTTCATTTTGCTTCTGAAGTTCTGAAAGCATATGAAAAGGTGACGATAAAAACAGGAATGTGCCAGCTGGCAGGTACTGTATATCATATTCTAAGCAAATTTGTAGATTTCTGGGGAAATTTTCAAGACATTTTTGAAGCAGCTGTCACACTGTAATCGTTGATTTTAGACCCTAGTGTGGCTTTCCAGTTCACTCTCTATTTAAAGATGATCATTTCTTCTCTTAAAAGAAATATTCCCATGTTTCTAAAGGAATATTCCCATGTTTTTAAAGAAATATTTCCATGTTTTTAAAAAAAATTCCCATGTTTTTAAAGGAAAATTCTCATGTTTTTAAAGAAAAATTCTTATGTTTTTAAAGGAAAATTCCTTGTTTAAAAAAATATTTCCATGTTTTTAAAGAAATATTTCCATGTTTTAAAGGGAATATTTCCATGTTTTTGAAGGAATATTCCCATGTTTTTAAAGGAATATTTCCATGTTTTTAAAGGAATATTCCCATGTTTTTAAAGAAATATTCCTATTGTTTTTAAAGGAGCATTCGCATGTTTTAAAGGAATATTCTTATTGTTTTTAATTGGAACTTGAACATTGGAAAATTGAAGATATACAGTACACGTTGTAGCCTATAGTCTTTTTAATTTGCTGGAAATATGCTTCATATGTATAGGCCATTAGATGATTAGCAATTAAAGGAATATTCCTGTGGTTTTTGTAAAAATAAGTATTTAAAAGAGCATACTTTTAGAGCCATTTTGGTACAAAAATTAGGTTGATGTCATATTCCGTTCAGGAGATATGGATTTTTAAAGGAATATTCCCGTGGGTTTTTTTGTAAAATTTTATTTGAAAGAGCATACATACTTTTAGAGCCAATTTGGTACAGAAATCAGGTTGATATCATATTCTGTTCAGGAGATATGGATTTTTGAAATTTGCCAATTGCATTTTAAAGTTTTTGTACAGTATGATGAATTCGTGTTTGATGATGTCATAGAGGCAATTCCATTTCAAATGTTTATGTATTTCTTTGAATGTTAATTGGTTGTTTCTGTATGATTAAAAACAATTTTCCAAAAGTTATTGAAGTAGGGTATATTTGGCAATATATATAAATACCTAACATTCATCAATTTATTTTTCTAGGATGTTTTATTAACAAAAACAAGGATGATAGATTTTAATGAAATACATGAAGTTTGTGGAAGACTGTGTTGTTGTGATGTCATACTGAGCCTTTTCCTATTCGTTTATTGGCTTTTTTTGTGAATCTTAAAATTTGAATATCTTCTGGTAGGAGTAACATATCAACATGATTTTTGTATTAAATTGTTTCTAAAATCATTCTCTTTTCTTATGAATGTTTACAAAAAAACATGAGAATATTTCTTTAATGCATTTATGCATTTCCATGGTTGTGTGTACAATACTGTTAGGATATGTTTGATAATATTGGAAGGCATTAGAACTACTGTTCAGGTTTATGGTACAAATATTTAAAGAAAAAAAAGATTAAGTTTTTTTTGAAAAAGCATGAAAGTTCCGATAATGTCCTGATCTTAACTAATGAAGTAATTTATAAAAAAATTAAATTTCAGTTAGTAATGAAACTGCAATTGAAGACAAGTTATCTTGTTAATCTGCACAGAATTATTCAAGACACTTCAACATTTTTGATCGGTCTGAATACTTGCACATGACAAGCGAATCAATAACTGCTGCGAAAACTGACTTTTTATTTATTAGAAAAATTGGCGACGTTTTAAGCAAATAACTCTCTACTTTTTCAAGAAATCACTGCAATTTGCTTAGCAACAAAATCTGTGTAACAAAGTGGGGCAAAAATCCTATGCGGTACAGTATACCTAGCAAGGGTGCGCTCTCATGCAGTCAATGCAATATACTGTACAAAACAAATTTTGCAGACACAGGCTGAGTGACCACAAAATGGTGAACAAAATTTGCACTTGCGGTAAATCTGATTCCCGTTACCCAGAATGGCATGCAAACAGAATTTTGTTTATTCCTTTGACTAAAACTCTAAAGATTCCGGAGAAGTGCCATAAATTGATCAAAGCGTGCGGCAGGCCACAGGAACATCCATGTCCGTGCATTGGTCATGCATGATTGCAGGGTTTTTTGCCCCACCTATTTACCGTGTTGCTATGGTGGGTGTGGCTTATTTCCTTAATTTGAGAGGTTAATTTTCTTAAAATTTCCTCTTTATTCTTAAAGAGGGCATGACACGAGAAAATAGAATTTAAGTTTATAATAGTTTTGCATAGTTCTTTAATAGCAAAAACAATATTCCATCAAAAATCACCAAAAAGAAACCATTTGCATGAAAAAAATTGAAACTAATCCAAGTATTCGACGCTCCTGACAATGCAAGAATTGAAATCTGCTGAGCGATGTGTGACGTCATGCACTTCCAGAACGATTTAAGAAAATATCCAAATACAGTGCTAATTCTATAAGCAAAATTTCTCCTTGGCGTTCTTCAGAAGACATTGATATATCAGCCGTTTCTGATGTGAATAAATGTTTTTAATATAGATGTCAACGTTTGCAATAATTAAAAGTTGAGTTAAAACTTTGAAATCACATTTTAAATTCGCGACTTTCATTTTGGAACAAATCAATGTACTACTAAGTCAATGGGTAATTACACACTTAAGCCAGATCACATGGCTTTCAAAAAGCGATGCACATTTTCATGAAACTTGTAAGAAATGACTTATTTCAATATATGTTTAAAAAAATTAATAACAGCTTGGTGAGAAATGTATTGTTGAAAAATCTCTGTACTCCTAGTGTAAATACATCAAGTTTCAAGGAACACATGATAATACTAGGCCTATGTTGTGTGTATGATGTGAAAGTGTCTCAAGAAATTTGTCCTGTTAGTGACGTCATAACAAGTTCACCAATTTTAACGTAAAAACAAGGGTCAATTACAAGAAATTTTAGGAACATACCACTTTAAATGCGCCCTGTAAATTGGTGCCCGCCTCCGGTGAACACTGACAACATAATTACTTTTCTCGCTGGTAAATCACTTCCTTGAGCTATTAAACTCCTATAAAATACATGATAAGTAGTGAATATATTCACCGAAACCTGAAACCGTGTTCGGTTATGATGTAACAATGCTATCACTAGGTATGAAACCGGATAACACGCACAAGCAGCAACGACCTGGAAACAAAAGAGAGATTAGCATGATGTACACGCGTAAATAGAAAACATGTACGACCCGCTAAAAACTTATTGAACTGGACAGACATAACATTGACAACCAAGTCGAACTACTACGGGGTAAAACCGTGACAAAATGCGGCCAATATGTTTGATAACCAGTTTTAAGAAATGTATTGTTGAAAAATCTCACTGGCAAAATGATAACACTAGGCCTTTGTTGTATGTATGATGTGAAAGTGTCTCAAGAAATTTGTTCTGAACATAAGTTGATGAGTGAATATTTTATTTGCTTTTTCTCCAATTTCTGCTATTACAACCAACACAAATTTGAGAATAATTCTCTATCAAATGGTAGTTATCAAGTGAGAGTCATATGAAAACCCATGTTATGCACTCTTTAAATGAATGTATTACCAATTGTTGTAAAAGTAAGGGTATGACATTACTCTTCATACTACAGGTATGATTTTGAATTCGTGGGCCTACCACTGAAGTATGGAACAGCACCCCAGGATAGACCTATAATTTTTTTAATAAAAAACGCCACGCTATCCTTAAGGATATTGGGTGTTGTCACTGTTTCTCTTACTGTATGTATACACCTGACGTTTATAAAGTGTGATGACCTTTAGAGGATGTACAATATCCTGTGAACTCTCAGGGGTTATTGTGCCGACTGAGAGTCGGAATTAATATTAAAAACAAAAAAACAAGTGTAAATATATGTAGAAAGAAAAGTTTGCTTGAGAAAATTCACATAATAATATGTACTGTAGTTAGTATATGTTACAGATTGAGGAAGTCATGAAATGAGACAACATGCACCGTACTTCAGCTTTATTTATTTTTAGAAAATGTGTGTATCAGTGCTTTGATATTACATGTCTTTGCCACAGTGCGAACTGTAGAGACACTGCTAATAGGTGCACAGGTCCATCGATCATGAGTACAGTACATAATTAAGAAGCAACATAATAGTAGCTCAGCAGGGTCCTGACAAGGGGGGAGGGGGAGGGGGAGATATGGTCCCCAATAATTTTCATAGCAATGGTGTGCAAACAGGCCTTATACATGTTAATTTTTCAAAAAATAATTACGTCGGTCTTGGGCCCCCCCAACATGAAACCTGCATTGGGGGCCCTGCTCAGTATGGACAAATGCAGTGATGCAATGGTTTCACTATTAGGAAATGGGGGGGGTTGCTCACCAGGCATGCCCCCCAAAATACATGGCGACAGCAGTGAGTAAATATAATGTGTGTAGAGAAAATATAATGTGTGTAGAGTAAATATAATGTGTTAGAGTAAATATAATGTGTGTAGAGTAAATATAATGTGTGTAGAGTAAATATAGTGTGTGTAGAGTAAATATAATGTGTGTAGAGTAAATATAATATGTGTAGAGTAAATATAATGTGTGTAGAATAGATATGTAGATTAGAGGAAGGGTGGGATAATCGGAATATTGTGTTTGGTTGTTATGTGCCTTCAGTTTACATCCTGAGCGGCTGACTTGAACTGAAAGACTTGTGCTTCTTATTACTGCAATGTAACTTGCTTTGATTACATCCTTCAAATCTTCGCCTACAGTATGTTCTGTACTTGGAGATGTTCGCATTTATTTAAGCTACATTCGTGGTAGGCACTGCTGATATTCTGTCAATGAGAAAATTTCAACCTGTTTTTGTGTCGCCACGAATCTGATCTGCCTCCCAGCGAACCTTTTTGAAATTGTCATCCATAATCTGAAAAACCAGAAAAGGTTTCTGATCATATATCGCCTGATAATTAAACCTTAAAAGGTAGAAAGAAAAAAAAAATCTAAAAAAATAAGATAAAATAACTTTTCGAAATTTTTCTGAAAAAAAAAAAATAGAAGCAAGAAATGGAAATCTTATCACTATTGTACACAAGCTTGGAACATGTGATGCTACATGCTGACTTCAATAATGACTATGAATCAGTTACCATCTATTGTTATGTGAATTTTAAGTTGATGATCTGTATAACCAACAATGTGACAGACTACAGTACTAGTTCTTTTATTCTTTTCTCGGTTTTCAATTTCAGAAAGAAACTTAATCCTATAACCCTGAAGAACAGGCGGAACTCCTCTCCATCGGATTTCATAGTGAAATATGACCTGAACCAGACGGACCTGGAATTTCCCAAGATGAACTTGGATGAGTCAGAACTGCAGACTGACCCTAAATACAAGGCATATGTGACTTCCGTGGAGAAGGCCCTCAAGAGCTTTGAATACTCCAGTGAATGGGCCGATTTAATCTCTGCACTTGGAAAGCTGATAAAGGTGGGTGCACTCTACTATTTCAGGTTTGCATGAATGGTTTCTTGTGACATGTGCATTCAAGATTTTTGACAAAATGTCAGAAAGAAATATAATCTTGATCCCAATCCCCCTTCAATGTTTTGGACATTTAATTCAATGGGTATATTTGATCTGTTTCACTTGTTTAACTGCATGGTTGAGGTGGGTGCACTATACTACTTGAGGCATGTAATTGTAATGTACTGTATCTATATTATTGTCATTTCACACTCAGGGAAAACATCGAACAGGGGGTGTGAGAAGAGGCTTATCATAACCATACATGCCACTATTGTGCCCCCACATCTACGACATTGCTACTCTCAGCGACCTCACCCAATATTTCTTAAATAATGTACACGCTGTATCCGCTTAAAAATTCCTGAAATAAACTCTGTACATACAGTGTATGTATAATTGTATACTGTATGTATGGAGTGTTGAGGCCCGTGTGAGGGCAGTGATTTGTAAATTTGTGGTGGCCTTGACATGTTTTTCTAACATGTAGAAAAACAGAACATTGCTGATGTAAGAGCAGGAATCTTACGTAAGCAAACATATTTACAAATGCAGAGGTGAAGGCCTTAAAATTGCCCTTATGTTACCGTTAATCTAGCTAATGCTCATTCAGCATGCCACTAGTACAAGTTATCAAACCAACTGTGTACAAGAATTGTTTTTAGTGTTTCTTTCAATTTTGTAATCTTTGTCTGGTTTCAGTCATTTTCAAATAGCTGTTGGAAAATTGTTTGCTTGTTTGTCAAAATGTTCCAAAATTTAATTTATTCAGGGATTCATAGCAGATGGCAATTAAAGCAGCGAATAGTGAGGGCGCTTGTTTTTGCGAATTTCACAGATATATCATCCACAAAAGATTGATAATCTTCATGCCTCCATAGCCTACAGACCACGTGAGGGTAGCGGTTACTTGAATATTAATTTTAATCAGAAATTTGCTATACCGCTATATGCCGCTGGATAAGCATTTGTTTTTTGAGGGACCCCCTAATAATACGCCCTCACTTTTCGTCTAGCGCTCCTTTATTGTCCTTCGTTGTCGTGGCGCCATTAAGATCTCATCATACAAACAAACAAACAAACAAACAACCTTCATTGTCAGCTTGGCATGCATGAATGACAAAACTAACAAAAACAAATACCCCAGATGGATAGACCCCCAATGTATATTGAAGAAGGGAAATTATTTTAGTGAGCAAATTTTTGGTTGTGGGAATGTTTTGTCGGACTAGAAACCTTAATGTTCCTGCAAGATTCCCTGTTCCCTGTAAGTTCAGTACTCCTTAGTACAATGCCCCATATGTGCAATACCCCTTCCCCATGAGAATTCCCATAGGTACACCCTCCCCACTAGTACCCCTTCCCTATGAAGACTCCCCCCCCCCCCCATGAATAAAGGATTTGGGAAGTTTTACTCTAAAGCTTGTTGCTTCAACGTTGTAGTGTTTCTTCGTAAGAGTTAATACTGCAGTTTCTGTGCCTTACGGACCTCAACTCTTATTGTATACAACCTTTTAACATTAGTGATGTATTTATACCTTTTCTTTTTAGCTCAACGACAACTACGTCGTTGAGGCTATATATATAGGACAAATCTGTTAATTTGTGTCGCCCATCTTTGCAAATGTATTTAGTCGGAGGGTTTTGATCAGAAATGTGGGAAATTTGACAGGATTGAAGAGCACGGAAATCTACACACAGGGTGTGTCCAGTTTTTCATGTACCCCGAAATAGAGCAATTATAATTTTCTTCATTTTCACAAAAATCTGCAGTCTAAACTGGAAAATATGTGCTGATGTGTAAATAATTAGTTCCATGAATAGAAAAAGACATGAAGAACTGTGCATGTAGCCATGTTGTTCTACCTTCATGATGTAGCTATGCATAGCGGTTCACAATTGTAATATGACACCATTCCTGATTAGAAATTGAACGAACCAACAAGTCTTCGTGCATAAGAAATTTGGTACCAAGCTATTGTGATTCACTTGTCATACGCAAAAGATATAAAGGGTTACAGGAAAAAAGGCACATTCCCCCTCCCTCCCCCACACCCACCCCAGTAATAATCAGTGCTGCTAAGAGGAAGCCCTTGGTCCTAGGAAAACCCAAATATAAATATTATAATATTTTGAAGGAGGAGGAGGGGGGGCAGAATAAAAAAACTTAAATGACCAAAAAAGCACAGCTACATGGGCGAAAACCTCCACTGAAACCCATGCTTTACAATGGCAAAAACAGTATAAATTGGACTGAGAAGGCCTTAATTCTTTGCCCTTAAAATATTTTGAGATATGAGGGACCTCGAATGTTTTCCTGGGCCTCGTATTCTCTCGACCTTGGTAGGCTTATTAATGAGTTTTCAATGTAGAAATGAAAATAAATCTTGATTTGTTTTGGATCGAAAGTAAATGTGAGGGGAGGAGAAGCATTAATAGGGGAGGGGAGGGGGAATTGGCGTAGCCAGCATTAAAAAGTATGAGGTCCGAGAAGGTCCTAGACCCTCCTCCCAAGATAAAGTCTTCAAATTTAGCCCACTTCTGAGGGCAATTTTGTTTTCAAAAAGCAAACAATTAAATATTTGAAAAAACCACAAAGATTATCTCAATTTTTAAAAATTTCCTCAACAAAAATGGTTCCCCCCCTCCCCACTGTTCCTACACCACTGGAGGAAGTCAAAAGTGTGGGTAATTGTGCCAAAATACCCACATTTACCATACAAAATAAAGAAGAAACTTGTTTCAAATTTTAATTCACAATGCTTTCTACCGAAATATGGGATTTAAACTGAAAAAGGTGTGGTCGTATGTCATACTGAATTTTGCATTGGAAACTTGTCTTCGCCGTGCCGACCATGCGGAATTTTAAATTTTGAAAGAAAATGTTTGATTACCGCTCATACAAAACAATTTTATGATGTAATGATTAGTCCGAAAATATGATAAAGTTTTTGTCATGGATGATTATATATATACTCATGATACATGATGATGATGTCACCTAATTACATTTTTGAAATGTTGAAAAAGCAAATCTAAAACAATAGCAACAATTTTCTGTCTCAAAACTTTTGAAGAAGACCAGTGGTCAAGCTTTTTTTCAGCACAGATGTGCAGTGTTTTGTAATTATGGGCTATATACAGTGAACCACGCTTGGAAGTACTGTAGGTCATCATTCAGCACAGATGTGCAGTGTACTGTAATTGTGGGCTATATACAGTGAACCACGCTTGGAAGTAGGTCATCATTCGACTGGATTCCTAGCGGAGTAATTTCCACAAAACCTTTCATGGCCAAGGAGCTAACTTGTTTGGAAGTTTCTCACCAACACTATGATGAAGTGGCCATTAATGTGTGATTCAGGGCCGTAGCTAGCGGGGGCAGATTTTTCGCCGATTGTGAATTTCTACACACAATGTATATGCATAACATGGACACAGAAGGCCCCCCCCCCATTCCCCATCCCCATTCCCCATTCCCCCCATACCCCCCATTTCCCCCCTCCCTCCGTATCCACCATGGCCATGTTTCTCATGTTTTGCCCCCTGGAATTTTTGTGCTAGTTACGTCGCTGGTGTGATTTAATGTGAATTGTCATGATAATACTGATGTTTTCTGGTTTAATATGAACTAAAACACGAAATAATGTATAGGCTATAAAATACATTTTTTTTCAACTTTATTTTTCCAATTTTGCACGAGTACTAGAGGTCACACCCTGATTGGGAATTGAACAGCTTCAGTATAAAAAAAGAAAATACGAGAATGCGCGCTAATAATTTGCATTTAGGTTACTTGCCCCCTCCACATCAAATACTTTTTTTTTTGAAGGGGGGGGGGGGTTATGGGATAGGAAGAGCTGCTCTGAGTACTTGGTACCTTGGAAATAGGCCTATCGTGACATAAATTTCACTACGTACAAGTCTCAAGGACCGTCCTCGTAAACATACCTTGGCCATGCCAAAATAAGCAAGACCTTATCCAAATTTCACGGATAAATTGAAAATCTCCTACTTGGGTCAGGGTGACGGTCACCATATGCAGAATATCTGCCATAGGGTGTGATATTCATTTTGATTCTTGTTATTGATAACGTAATACGTTATTATACTCTCGTCAGCCAATTGGAAAGGTAATTTGGTACGAAGTTTAAAGTAATCGTGTTATTTTCAAATATTGTTCATAAAATGTTCAAAGGCTAGTTTGAGGGATACAATTAGGTATATTTTTTTGTAATACTTAACCTGGTAATGCTTTTTCTTCTTGTTTGTTTGAATGTACTTAAATATGCAATGAGGTAGGGTTGGTCTACTTAACTCTTGTAAACATTAATGTGTAAATGTTCAAAATTTGGTAATGTTTACAAAATGTATGTTCCCATCATATATTATGGTGGAATTTACCTTCGCCCTCTAAAAAAGTCATTATAATTTATACAAAAAGGCTTATATTTTTGTTAGAAGCATAATTTTTCAGATATTACTATAAAGTGATTTAATGCTAATTGTCATAATTTCTTTGTACTGGAATTGTCTTCTTGTTTGTTGAATGTAGTAGGAAGGACGGTACTTACATGTAACAACCTTTTTTTGAACATGAATGTGTAAATGTTCGAAATTTAGTTAGTTACAAAATATATTTTTGTCACCATATGTTGTGTTGAACTGACCATCGCCATCAACATCAGTGATTAACTGAGACATGATGATACCACCCATTGGAATGCACATTATAAATTATACAAAAAGGCTTATAAACTAATTGTTAAAGGACTATTTTTCTGACATTGCTATGAAGTGCAAATCAGGAAACAAATTAATTTTATATATGTGTGTGTTTGTGTATGTGTATTGATTTCAAAAAATATTTGACCACAGAAAAGGCCAAAATTAATACTCACAACCTGCTGGTTTACAAACCTGTGGATCAGGATTGAAATAAGAAAACCTGTTTCAATGGCTAAAACAACCACCACCCACCCTGACATTCCCCACATTAAAATATCATTGAGCTTGAACATCATTTATTTTTAAGGATAAAAGGCCTTAAATTTCTCTCATTCTCCCCTTGTTTCCTTTACTTCCTACCTCTAGAATGATCTGATCTCTCAGGCACAATTTGACCTTAGTTGTTGTGGTGCCTTTAAGCCATCATCAAACAAACAAACAAACATTCATTTTTTGGTTGAACAGTTACTGTAGTGTGGAAATCTCATTTGTTTCCTTTGCTGACATTCTTGAACTTTTTACACTTTTGATTGATGCAAAATTCTGAAGTGTTTTGCAAGCGGCAACCTTTAAAAAAAAAAAGTGTGATAAATAATAGGATATACATATTTTCAGTGTCTGCAGAAATTTCCTTTCATGTTTTCTGTAACGTTTCTGCAGCTTCAAATAATTTTCAATTCAGTTGAAATTGTGGAAGTAAAAGAACTTTTGAACATAATTCATTTTAAGTATGAAGTATACCCTCTTGAAATTTAATGTGAAAAAAAAAAAAACATGGAAATGTTAGTTGTGTATTTCTACCTTATATTTTTGAACAGTTATTTGGGATATTTCATATGCTGATTTTCTTGAGCTTTGGCGCTTTTGAGTATGTGATGCAACATTCTTAAAGGCTTTACAAGTTGCAATCTTTATAAATTAAAAATTAAAAAACTCTGACAAATGATAAGATATACATATCTTCAGTCTGCAGAAAATCTTTTAATTTTTAGCTCAACATCCCTTTAAGGGATTTGAGCTTAAGCGATCACTAACTCAAGAGCCAGGTTCTTGCCAAATGCATTCGGATTTTTGCAGCGTTTATTATATCCTAAGCGTTTTTAAAAATATTTTGCTGTCTATGTTTGCTTTAAATAGATCGATATGTTGATGCAATAACAGTTTATACTGTTGCTTAGTTTTAATGAATTTTCACTCCAAAATTTGCTGAAAATGTTTCAAATACATGGATTTCACTCTGAGCAATCAGTTTGAATTTAGTGTATATAATAACATTGGCTTGGGAAATACCACCAAATATCTCCGATGGAACTGTGTTTGGATTTTTGCAGCGTTTATTATATCCTAAGCGTTTAAAGAAATATTTTGCTGTCTATGTTTGCTTTAAATAGATCGATATGTTGATGCAATAACAGTTCATACTGTTGCTTAGTTTTAATGAATTTTTCACTCCAAAATTTGCTAAGAATGTTTCAAATACTCGGATTTCGCTCTGCGCAATCAGATTGAATTTAGTGTATATAATAACATTGGCTTGGGAAATACCACCGAATATCTCCGATGGAACTGTGTTTGGATTTTTGCAGCGTTTATTATATCCTAAGCGTTTTTAAAAATATTTTGCTGTCTATGTTTGCTTTAAATAGATCGATATGTTGATGCAATAACAGTTCATACTGTTGCTTAGTTTTAATGAATTTTTCACTTTAAAATTTGCTAAAATTGTTTCAAATACTCGGATTTCGCTCTGCGCAATCAGATTAATTTGAGTGTATATAATAACATTGGCTCGGGAAATACCACTGAATATCTCCGATGGAAAGAAAATTGCTTCATAAATTTCCTGAATAGGTTATCTCATAGAGCTATTAACTGTCTCAGTTAATAATAGCTCCATGGTTATCCTCAATAGCATGGATATAGGCATTCTTTCAAAATCCATATGAGTCCTTCACATCACACATGACTTGGCACAAATAATGCAAATTTACAAGTTGTTTATTGTTTGCCTGGAGATAATGAAAGAATGTAATAGCTGATGCATAAAATCACTAGGTCAATGGGTGATCTTGAAGGATTAGTTCAGGGGCGGAGTAAGTCCAGCGTATGAAAGAGGACTTGGAAGAAATTTGTAAAATCTTTTCAGTTATATTTTGTTGTAATGATTGTCACCTGGGTATATGTTGGTCGCTGTTATTGATTAATTGTGATTGATTAATTGCGATAATTATTTGCTAAGAATGGCTATTTTATCAGCGATATCAGGAAAACATGCAGTAGATAAATAATGTTTTGTTGCAAAGATGTAAAGTCAAAAGTGTGTGTGTGTGCGGGGAAGGGGATGGGGATGGGGGTGGGGGATTACCAACAAAACAGTCTTGTAAATACCCCAAAATGTATGTTGAGGTACTATATCATTGATTAATGCACTGATGGAAGTGAAAGTTAAAATTTCCTTAAAGGATTAGTTCAGTGATCAAGCAAGTTTTTCAGATATGAAAGAAGACTTGAAAAAAAAAAAGTGAAAAAACCGTTCGAAAATATCATTCCTTTAAGGCGATATTTAGGTTTAAAGCTCTGTCTTATCTTTGTAGAAATGACTGGTGTAGGAAGTCTACAATGGAAGGTTAGCACCCTTATACTCACACTTAGCAATTGTTACTGTTTTTTATAGAAAATATATTTAACTTTGTCCTATTTTTAATTATTTTTTCTTGAGGAGGTGGTAAATTATAATTATCCCTATAAGATTCTGTGTGACTACTTTCCTGACATATCCAAGGGTTTTTAAGCCACAAAATCGAAGGACAAAATATGAAAGAATACATAAATATTTGGAAGAATCTTTGGGAGTGACATCACAGATAGTCTAATTGCATTTGTTTCTACACAAATAATACCAAACTTCAAATTTCCTTTGGAACAAGATTTTTGAATGCTTTCTTCACCATCTTATTTCTTTTGAAGTCCTCTTTCATATAAGATGGACTTGCTTGACCACCTGAACTAATTTATAAATATCTGCTTAATGGAATAAGATTTTTGAATGCTTTGTTCTCCATTTTGTTTCTTTTAAAGTCCTCTTTCATATAAGATGGACTTGCTCGGCCCCCTGAATTAATCCTTTAAATATCTGCTTAATGGAATAAAAATTTTAAATGCTTTGTTCTCCATTTTGTTTCTTTTGAAGTCCTCTTTCATATAAGATGGACTTGCTTGACCACCTGAACTAATTCTATAAATATCTGCTAAATGGAATAAGATTTTTGAATGCTTTGTTCTCCATTTTGTTTCTTTTAAAGTCCTCTTTCTATAAGATGGAGTTGTTTGACCCCCCAAATTATTCCTTTGAATATCTGCTCAATGGAATAAGATTTTTGAATGCTTTGTTCTCCATTTTGTTTCTTTTGAAGTCCTCTTTCATATAAGACGGACATGCTTGACCCCTGACCTAATCTTTTTACAGCATGAAGGATTCACTTTTAAAATTTCATTAAAAAAGAAGAAATATTAATGTGCTTTACCCTTCTCATGTGCAAGTTTATGTTGTCAGTATACAACATGATATAACCCTTTGGTAAAACTAGAATTTAATCAGCGCAAACATTCTACATGAGTTAATATTTCTTCAGGGTAAAATTTAATGAAATTTAGAAATGAATTTTATAGCCTTATTGGGCACACCAGAGAGGTGGTTACTTGGGTTTCTATCGAGTATATTTATTCTTTTCATTAAAATGTGTGTTGATGAATTACTGTCTGTCCCTGTGTTTGGTCATGAGGTAAAGCGTGGAAGGTATCTTGGGTATGACAGGTCTCTTATGAATGTGCTTCTAATGTTGTTGAACTTTTACATTGCAAGAACACCTTTCCTTAGTATCCTAATGCTTCAAACTTTTTTTAGGATGTTAAACTGTTTTTTTCTCTTCAAACTTTATTTTCCTCATTTTCAGCAGCAAAAATGATAATTGTCAGTATTCGGGATGCTGTCACATGAACGTGTGTAAATCTAAACAACCAGTTTGTCAGTGAAAACAAAAGCATTTTACCATTACAGCCACTGTGAAATCGGTCACCTTTAGAGGCCTAATTCTCTACTTTCGTTCGCTTTGGTAATTTTGCAGGAAATTGTTGCAAATGTGAAGGAAATACCGTAGAAATATCGTTTTGGAGTTTGAAATATATGTATCGTGCGTGGTATAAAGCGTGGTGTTCACTTGTACACAAATCATAGCATGTTTTCACCGACAAAAGACTTCTGGATGTTCAAAATGCCGGATGATTAAATACTTGAATACCCAGGAGGGTAGAGGTGCTCCTGTTTGGGTATTTTACATAGTTGATTCACATAATACAAATCTTATAAGCAAAATTATCAGAAAATGAAATTTGTTCACAATTTGAAAGACGAGGGAAAAGTTTTTTTTTTTAACTGCAAAAATTAAACATAAAACAATAAATAAGTAAACAAGGATAAAAGCCAGCCTCTATCAATAGGAATTTTTGGATTATATTTACAAATTGTTAAAGCTTATCATTTTGCTGGGAAATGCTTTTTAGCTTTTCATTTTATTAAAGAAATTAATGACATTGTTAGTCTTACTGTTTTTACGACACTGAAAGATGGAATATTTTGCATGAAAGAGGGCTCATCAGAGACTGAAAGGTGGGTTTTTATTAAGTTCATGAAAGCAGGTGTTGATGAATTACTGTCTGTCCCATGTTTGGTCATGTGGAGAAATGTGGAAGGTATCCTGGGTACAACAGGTCTTTCATGAATATACTTATAATGTTGTTGAACTTTTACTTTGCAAGAACAGTACATAACCACTAGTCCTACTATTAGTGACTTTATGCTTTAAATTCTTTTGAGGATATTTGACCTTTTCTTTCTCCATGTTTTCAGCAAGAAAAATGATAATATTTTACGTAGTTATTTTACATGATACAAATCTTACAAGCAAAATTATCAGGAAATGAAATTTGTTCATGGTGTGAAAGATGAGAATAAAGGAACAGTTTTTCCATGAATATGTCATATTTATTAAACTTAACAGATAAGCACTTAAAACAATGAGAGAAAGTTTTTTTTTTAAATCTAAAAATTAAACATCAACAAAATAAAACTAGAAAATAAACATCTTAGCTATGGAAATATTTTGACCATATTTACATTGTTCAAGCTTATCATTTTGCTGGGAAATCAGCTTTTCAGCCTTTAGGTTAAGCTTCATTTTATGAAAGATTTATTGACATGGGGAGCCTTATTATTTTTACAACACTGAAAGATGAAATATTTTGCATTAAAGAGGGCTCATTGGAGACTGAGAGGTGGTTACTTAAAGGAATATTCCCATGGTTTTTTGTAAAATTTTATTTGAAAATGCATACTTTTAGAGCCAATTTGGTACAAAAATCAGGTTGATATCATATTCCGTTAAGGAGATATGAATTTTTAAAGATTTCCCAATTGCATTTTAAAGTTTTTGTACAGTATGATGAATTCGTGTTTGATGATGTCATAGAGACAATTCCATTGCAAATGTTTATGTATTTTTTTGAATGTTAAATGGTTGTTTCTGTATGATTAGAAACAATTTTCCAAAAGTTATTGAAGTAGGGTATATTTGGCAATGTATATAAATACCTATGTTTCATTATTTATTTTTTCTTAGCAGGTTTTACTAATAATTTTTTTAAAATAAATTTTAATGAACTACATAAACTTTGTGGAAGAATGTGTTGCTATGATCTCATGCTTAGCCTTTTCCTATTCTATTCGTTTATTGGCATTTTTTGTGAACCTTAAAATTTGAATATCTCCTGGTAGGAATAACATATCAACATATCAACATGATTTTTTTACTGAATTGTTTCTAAAATTGTTCCTTTCTCATTTTTCTCTCACTCACTCCCATCTCTTATCCAGCTTCCCTACTCCTCTCTGAACCACTTGTAACACTGATCTCTCCATCAAGCATATCTTCGTAACCTGTCCCCTATACCAGAACTCCAGATCTCTTTTCTCACTATCCTTAATCTCGGACCTTTTCGAAAACAATTCTTCCTTAAACATCATCAACTTCCTCTGCAACAACAACCTCTTCCACCACATTTAACTACCCCTCCCCTCCCTTCTACACCTAACCTTACATACCTCTTTCTTTTCACCAAAAGTTTATTTTCTTTGTTTCCCCTCACATTCTGCTCTTCCCTCTTATCTTCCTTTCAAACCTTCCATTTCCTCACTATCCTAACTCTTACACCATAATTTATTAACACCCTCCTGGCACATTTGACTCTGACTGTCGCGGTGCCTTTAAAAATTAACAAACCAAACGGCTTTCGTATGAAAGGTTACGAAGAAATATGGGAATATTCCTTTAAGTTTCTATGAGTATATTTATTCTTATCATTAAAGTGTGTGTTGATGAATTACTGTCTGTCCCGTGTTTGGTCATGAGACAAAATGTGAAAGGTATCTTGGGTGTGACAGGTCTCTTATGAATGTGCTTCTAATGTCGTTGAACTTTTACATTGCAAGAACACCTTCCCTTAGTGACCTAATGCTTCAAACTTTTTTCAGGATAAATAACTTTCACTGAATAGAAATAGGTCTCTCCACTTTGTAAGGTTCGCAGTTGTTATTTTCATTTCAAGGCTTTTTTTTGTAAAGAAAAGTGATGTCCTTATGGGGCTCTGTACTATCTTCTTTAATCTTTTGTGTGTGTGTGTGGGATGATGGCATCATCTTTTTACAATGATCATTATTTTGTATGTAGAAAAGATTTCAGGTTTTGGGAAAATCATTACTTCAAGTCAGGACATACTGTACAGTGTGTACAGTACGTATCAAATGTTTGAGAATTTTATACATATGATTTTTAATTCCACCCATTACACAGAGTGTAATGGGTGGAACTTATCAAATCGTACGTGAGCTCCCATATGTGCCTGTGCAATGGTTTGCTTCAAAAAGCATCTTCTAGGTTTTAACAGATTTGCTCTTAAAATTCTGGCTCAAACAAGATTTTTGTATGCGTATGAATTAAAGCTTGTATTTTGCTAAGAGATATTCTATGTATTTTTTTAATTAAAGCTCCCGAAAGGTTTTACTACAGTATCAGATTTTATACGTAATGGTGCTAAAAATAGCTAGCTGTAGACATAATGCTCCACGTACCGTACATGGCTAGGTCCTCATGTGAATTACGGGATGATAAAATCTATATCGGAGACTTGAAGCCGTGTGAAATGGTCAATCTTTGCAGTTTTATAACCTCTTGTCAATATTGAAAGTGGAGATTTGTGCTACATATTTAGATTCTTTTTGAAATTTCCTTTCCACTGATGCTAATCTATAATGTTTAGAAAGAAAGGAAAGATGAAAAAAATTGAAAAGGTGCAAAATATTTCTTATAGGAAAATTTCTAAATAGACTGGGGCATGCCATTGATTATATATCAAATGAAAGGAAATTGCAAGCACTTTTGAATTGTATGTAATGTTAAACATAACTTACTTATATTAAGGTAAGCTTAATTAAATGATTTATCAGCTGGTTAAGAGTAGTGTTAAGCCGATGTCCGCCTGGATTTTTAGCATGCATGATGCAGTACTGTACAGTACCTTCGTAACGTAACTAATGTAGTGTAGTGTACACAAATGAATACACTGTGTGTAGTCAGGTAGTACTGCACTAGCAGTACTGTAGCAGCCATTTTCAACTGCACTCTGTAGTGTAGGCTATGAATAACTATTTATGTTAAGTTATTGTGTACGGACCATCTTGAAATCAAATTCTTAAATATTGCTGAAAGGAAATTTACTCTTACTCAGCGTAGACTAAGATTTTTTTTGTAATCAAAAAAGCAAAATCTCTGATGCTGTTTTAAGCTTCACCAAGGCTCAAGGTCTGTTTTTTTGTAAGGGGAGGGGTTGGGGGAGTTTTCAATTCTCGATCAACTGAGCATGGCGGGTACGCTGTACGTACCATCATGAATTTTCTTGATCTATGCATATGATTTGTAAAACAATATCATTTCTGAAAGAAAATTAACTTTTGATTTAATCAACTTTATTTTTTCGACAATCACTGTGCAGCTATTTAGGGCCTATCTTTCTTTAGGAGAGTTGAACAATTCTTGATGAACTGAACCTATTGCAGGTAGGCCTACGCTGCTACTGTGTTTTTTTTGTAACTTTAAACTTTCATCACAATCACTTGCAGCCACTTTGGCCTATGGCCTGTTGTTTATTTATGTTTTCATGCAAGTGCCAGAGTTTTTATTTATTGAACTACCGAACATTACAAGTACACTGCTACTGAGTGTGTACCATCATGAATTGTTTTGATCTATGTGTATAATTTGTTTATTAATGATATTGCTGAGAGAAACTTAACTTTTGATTAAATAAAAATATTTTTTATTTTATCACATTTTTTTCTTCCTTTCATAAAAAATTATGCATTTTATGCTCATACTTTAAACATTTTGATTAATATTCAGAATAAAGTAATTCATTAACAGTTAATTACATGCAGTAGTCAAATGTTTGTATTATATCAACATTTTAATAGAATATCACAAGTTCATTCAAATTGGTTTTAATCAAATTAAATGCATCTAGTTTTGAACAATGTCATAGTAATTAAATAACCCAAAATGTGTGCAATTCGATTAATTTCATATGATTATTAATGATTTTTGTAATTACGTGTTTGTTTGTCTTTAAATTATACACACAGTTTAGCTAGAAACTTACAACTGTCAGCCTAATTATTTATATGAAGCACACTGAAATAATTTCAGATTTGCACTTTGACCCAATCAGTGAATTGTCTCACTTTCAAGTTTTGTCAATGATAATCAATTATTTAGGTCATTAATTAGACTGCCTTTGTTTATTATGTCTTTAGATACTAATTCTATACATGGCTAAACCATTTGCTAAAAACACAGCTTATTTAGTTTCAAAACTGCATTTAACTCAAATTCAGCAAAATTTACAATAAAACACATTTGTCCCACTTTTCCAAATTAGTGTGTGTTATGGCTTGTTTACACTTTAACTATGTCAATTAATTCTTTAATGATGTCATATTATCAATCATTTATTTTTTTAAGTTGGAAGAGAATATCGTACAGAACAAGAAAATACTTCATAGAAGTGGTAAAGTAACATGTTCAAACATTTATTATGCTTTCAAAATGCTTGATTCTTCAAAATTGACCAAATTTTGGCCAAATCTAGTAGTCATGGAACGATCATCAACACCTTAGAGGTAAACAGATTTAAGCTAAAAATGAGTAGACTTCAAGAAAATCTTTACATTTAAAACGATTAAATATGACAAAAATAAGATTGCTTTTAAAATAAAACCAGTCAGTTGGTTTTTGCACTGCCATGGGTTGAACTATAACATCATTGATGTCTAGTTTTTTTAAACTTCAGAATGGGACAACTACAAAATTCCTCATGTTAGCAAATTTTGGTTCTTGCCCAAAACATTTTGAATGCCCAGAGAAATTTGCATTAGTGAACAGGAAATTGGATAGTATTATAACCGTGACCCAGATTCCATAGTAGAACACAATTTGAGAACCTTTGATACTAGAAAGAATTTTGGCTGTATTCCTTTCATACATCATCATAATCTGTGCATGCTGAAAAGTTTTAAAACTTTGATTTGCCATTACTAAAAAACTACAGTACAAATGCTATTATGACCATTTTAAGGAATACTCCTATGGATTTCATTTTTTTCGTATATGATAGAGAATTTTTTCAGAAACAAAGTGGTAAAAAAACTATGTTGATATCTTATTCCGTTTAGAAGTTACAAAATTTTAAAGTATTTTTTGGACAAAAGTGACTGATTGGCAACTTCTGTGATGTCATAGAAACAATTTTAACACATTTTTTTTTGTACTTCTTTAAAAATGATTTGGATTTTTGTTCTTCTCGTAAATGTGATGTACACCAAGAAAAAAACCAAAATATTTTCTTGTAAATTATATGTTCCACCCTATCTCTGTAATGAACCACAAATGCTGTTCGATGATGTAAAAAAAGTGATTAAATTGATAAGATATACATAAAGAACTGTGCTGGATTTGCCTTGATGACATCACCAAGCTGAAGGACGTATACTGTATGAGGTGTTTGCCTTGATGTCATGACCAAGCTGAAGATGTACATGTACAGTATACTGTACGAGGTGTTTTTAGGAACATTTTTTTTACTCTTAAATTATTATAACTTCTAAATGGAATATCAACATAGTTTTTTCACCACTTTGTTTTTACAAGTTTTCAGTATCATAATCATATATGAAAAAATGAAAATCCATGGGAATATTCCTTTAATTATTTTTCATCTGGGTAAAATATTAGTGGAAAAATGAAATTTGTCTTTATCTTTGTTTTCTGATCAGGTCTTACAAGCAAACTCACGGTACAGCATCATCCCCAAGCGGCTGTTAATTGGCAAACGATTAGCACAATGCACCCATCCAGCCCTTCCAAGTGGCGTGCATCTAAAGGCCTTAGAGGTATATTCAATCATCTTCAAAACAATTGGACCCAAACATTTGTGCAATGATATGTTCATTTATAGTGCAGGGCTGTTTCCGCTGTTGAGTTACGCCGCCATGCCAGTCAAACCAAAGCTACTTGAGGTGTATGAAGAATACTATTTACCGCTCGGGGAACACCTGAAGCCAGCTCTGACAGGTCTGCTGCAGGGGATCTTGCCTGGGCTCGAAGAAGGCTCTGATTTTTCCGACAGGTTTGTAAAGTTCCATCATGTTTTGTTTACCTCCACCTTGTTGGAAGAATGTTTTGTATTCATCTATGATTGTTTGTTGGTTTGTTTGTGAGCTTGTTTGTCAACAACCTCTCCAGTAGGAATGAATTAACTTCTCCACCTTGTTGGGAGAATGTTTTGTATTCATCTATGATTGTTTGTTCGTTTGTTTGTGAGTTTGTTTGTCAACAACCTCTCCAGTAGGAATGAATTGACTTTCATCAGAGTTTGTGTGTGGATTTGTCAGTACCATACAAAGGAGATGCAAACGTTTTAGCTGATTGTTTGTTTTTGTCTGTCTGTTATATTATATAAAGATGTTAGACCATATTCATGTTTATGCCCTAACACCACTAGCAGTGAAAGCGGTGGTGGGGGCTTGGGGTACTGAGCCCCCTCAATAGTGGGGATTTAAGTCATGTTCAGCTCCCTCCAATTTTGCCATAAAATGTATAAGATTTAATGTATTTTGGGAGCATCACTACACGATGTGAGGTGCAGTGGCTTAGTGGTTAAGGATCTATGCTCGTATTCGAAAGGTACTAGGTTCGATTCCTGTCATGAGCGCTGCATTGTGTTCTTGAGCAAGACACTTTACTCTACTTGCTTCAGTTCACTCAGCTGTAAAATGAGTACCAGCACTGCTGGGGAGTTAATCTGTGATGGACTGGCATCCGGTCGAGGGGGAGTCATGTACTATCATCAGCTTGCGCTATGGAAACCGAAAATAAGCACCGGCCCTATGAGCTTCATGGCTCCAATGAATTCAGCTAAAGCAACTACACAATTAGTTGACTGCGTTTTTAGGCATGTTTTTAGCCCCAGGAATGCCTCAAATAGTAAAACTTGTAGGGGGCAAAGCCCTCTGGTCTCCCAACAGTGCTTTGCCCATAGATCCCATCCTCTTCAGCAAATATCAATGTCCATCTTACCCCCTCCCCTCCCCTCCTCCTCTCCTTCCCCTCCTCCCCTTCCCCTCCTCCTCCCCCTCCTCCCCTTCCCCTCCTCCTCCCCTCCCTCCCCTCCTCCTCCCCTCCCCTCCCCTCCTCCTCCCCTCCCCCTCCTCCTCCTCCTCCTCCTCCTCCCCTCCCCCTTCCCTTCCCATCCCCTCCTCCCAATATCCCAATATTTTTTGTTCTGCTGCTGCCTAAAACATTTTGATTAGTTACCAATTACTGGAAAATATCGAACAAAATGTAGAAAACAAAAATGCTAATCAATGAAAATCAAGCCTGGTTTAATAAGGGATGGTTCATCTGATGGACAGTTTGATGTATGGGATATGTGCCTTGTCTGTTATTCAAGATGTTGAAGTTACCAAGTTTGACGTAAATAAATAGGATGGTGAAATCCTAGTATTGCGATACAATTTTGGCAAAAAGGGTTTCTTAAAATAAATCGTTATTCCATTATTCAAATAATTGAAAATTTTAGGATGATTTGAAAAATTTTCTTTAAATAAATATAACTACAAATACTCGTTAAATGTTTGTCTTAAAAATTAAATTTAGTCCAGCAATAAAGGTAAATAAGTTAAAATTAATAAATCTAAAAATGCATAATAAGCTTAATGTACTTCATTCAATTGTAAATAACAATTTAATGCTCTACTGGGATTTTCCAAGAGAATTTTAATTAATCATTACTTTGTTACACTTGAAGCACAAAGTGTAAAATTTCACCAATTACTTTCATGCTAAATTGTTGTATAAATGGGCTTTTTTAATTACAGAACAAATACGCTCTTAACTCAACTCTGCGCAGGCATGTTGAAGTCCAGCTTTTATGGTGCATTATGGGAATGTGTGCTGACGAGTCCCACTGTCCGTCTTCCAGCTGTCACCTTTGTGCTTTCGCAGGTTGACTACAAAGTGCCCATCAGCGACCAACATTTTTTATTTGGCACAAACAGACAACTAATGGTAAGATTGAGAAAAAAAGAAAAAAAAAAAAAACCTGTTGATTGAACTACACTAAAGCTGTCTATCTGCAGGTCAACCCAATCCATACAATCTGTTGAAGAGATTAGTTCAGTGGTCAAGCAAGTTCATCTTATATGACAGGGAAATTCATAAGAAACAAAATGGTAAAGAATCTACTCCAATATCTTAATCTGTTTAGGAGTTATTCAAGCTTAAAGTTCTGTCTCACCTGTGTAGAAGTGAATATTGTAGTAAGTCTACTAAACAAGGTTGGTGCCCTCATCCTCACATTCTTAACAATTGTTAATGTATTTTGAGAAAATTAATTAAATTTTTTATTTTAATATTTGAATGATTTCCTCACACTTTCTTCAGGTGATAAATTATTATTCCCCTATAATCTGTTTTACTAAGTTTTCTGACATATCCAAAGGTTTTTAAGCCACAATATTGCAGAGAAAAATATATGATAAAATACATAGAGACTGAGGAATTTGAGGTTGTGATGTCACAACTAGTCTGATTTAAGTTGTTTATACATAAATGATACAGAACTTTAAATGTATACATCCCCTTGAAGAAATATTCCTGTAAATTTTCATTTTCATATATATAATAAAGGACTAAAAGAATTAATTTGGGTGTATAAATCATGATATCTTTTTCTGTTTAGGAATTATTGCATTTCAAAGTATTGAAAAGTGACGTCACAGTGTACAGTGTGATGTCATAAAGGCATATCAAAGACAATTTTTGTGAATTTCTTTGAAAATAAATTGCCTTCTCCTAAATTACTGGAAGCATTTATTGTTTATTGAATGAGATGGGGTACAACATACACTTTATAAGAGTGTGTTTTGCCTATTTACTCATCTACCTTACACCCGAAGTAGAAGTAAAACATTTGTTTGTTTTATAGAAATACATCAGAATTGGCTTGGATCTGCCTTTGTGACATATATTTTACACTGGGAGGTCACTTTTGCCTTTGTGACATATATTTTACACTGCTAGGTCACTTTTTAATACTCTCGCACAATCTTTGATATGCAATAACTCCTAAACGGAAAAGGATATTGGTTGACATGGTTTTTGCTCCAAATTGTATGTTAAATAATCCTGTATGAAAATTCAATAATTCTTTAACAGAATAAGATTTTGAATGCTTTCTTCACCATTTTGTTTCTTTTGAGTTCCTCTTTCATATGAGACCACTTTGAATAATCCTTTAAACTTTGTTTGCAGTTTAGAAAAATGTATGCATTCAGGTGCATTATTGGATAGTTGTTTTTTCTGTCACATATTGATAAAACTATTCTTTTGAATGCTTATAAATTTCCTAATCTGTATCCGGTTAAAGGATTAGTTTAGTGGTCAATCATATTTATTTTATATGAAAGAGGACTTCAATAGAAACAAAATAGTAAAGAAATCATTCAAAAATCCTATTCTGTTAAGGAGATATCTAAGTTTAAATTTTGGTATCATTTGTGTAGAAACGACTGAAATCAGACTAGTTGTGATGTTATAGTCTCAGATTCCTCAAAGTCTTTATGTATTCTTTCATATTTTGTCATTTGATTTTGTGGCTTAAAAACCATGGAATAGGTCAAAAAAGTAGTAAAACTGAATTTAGGAAAGGTATTTATAATATACCACCTAAAGATAGTTTGAGAAAAAATAATTTAAATAGTGAAAACAGTAAATAAACTTACTTTTAAATACATTAAGACTTGAGGAATCTGAGGCTGTGACATCATAACTAGTCTTATTTCAGTCATATCTACACAAATGATACCAAACTTTAAAACTTGAATTCTCCTTAATGGAATAAGATTTTTTAAAGCTTTCTTCACTATTTTGTTTTGTTTGAAGTCCTCTTTCATATAAGATGGACATGCTTGACCACTGAACTAATCCTTTAAAATTTAGAGTCCTACAATGTATTTATTACCTACTATGAATTTATGAAACTGTTGAATGTCTATAGTTTTCCTAAACCACATTTAGGAACAGAAAGCGTAACAGATCTCGTATTTTGTGTTCCGGTACAGTGAATATGAGCTGTAAGTACTTGCCGATGATACATGGATATATTTGCAGAAATGATATTAGCATATGGGTTTCTTTGATCACTAATTGTGTGAATTGGTTTGATAAAAGGAAGTCTGTGGTGTTTTGCAACCCAGCTCTTGAATGTATATTTTCAGAGACTGAAATTAAAGGAAACATAAAGACATATGATACAGGATATCATTTTATAGCAAACTAACCACCAACTAACAACTAACTACCAAAACCAGCTAGTCAAAATATTATTCCTATCTCAAATTTTTCATGTTTGAAATCGACACATGGAGGCTGCCATTTTGTTCAATTCTGTACTGAAATCTTGTACATGATGACATAATTTCCCAAATAGGGACATCAGGATTATAATGTATTTCTTTCTGTTACCTTAACTAACACTAACCTGCCCCTCCTGCCCCTTTCTGGTCAAGCTTGGGGTTTGGTTTAACCCTGAACATATTATGCATTGTTTATCCTGTATGTTTCCTTTAACTTTAGTCTCTGAAAATATACATTTAAGAGCTGGGTTGCAAAACACCACAGACTTCTTTTATTAAACCATTTCACACAATTAGTGATCTAAAGAAACCCATATGCTAATGTCATTTCTGCAAATATATCCATGTATCATCGGCAAGTACTTACAGCTCATATTCACTGTGCCAGAACACAAAATCCAAGATCTTGTTTGCTGACAGATATTTAATGCTCACAAATGCACTTATTGTGGACAAGAAATACTTATATGCGTTTAATTGTTTTGCTCATTCAGCCTTGCCATTGAAAGTTAGTACTGTACCATTTAAATCACACTCACACAGGTGCTAAATAAAAATCAATGACTTTTACAAATTTGAACACAATCAGCATAACCTATGTAAATGCAAGAATTACTAAATGAATTGAATGTATATTGCTTTGATTTGCAGAAATCTGAGCTACTTGCAATATGCATTGTGAATGTTGAGCAATACACAGTGGAACAGTGGGCTTGAAACTCACTCAATCAAGACTTCCTTATTGGCTCCCCCCAACCCCTCTGCAACAATTGCCATTGCACCCTTGCAGTCCATTACGTTCTCCTTGCTTGCCCACTGTACAACTTTCCCAGAGCTTCCCTCGCCCCCCACAACTCAGAAGATGAGTTTTCCAGAAAAACCCTCCGGATAAAATTATCTCCTTCCTTCATCATGCTTCCCTTTACAACCATATTTAGTCCTCCTCTACCACTCCCCTCTCTCTTCTCTTGCCCAATTTTTGCACCCATGCACTTCCTTCTCACTCCCAGCTTCTTTGGTTTTTAGTCCCTGTGTTTCTCTCAGTCTCCCCATTTTCTTTTTTTCCTACCTCTAGAATGATCAGGCACAATTGTACCCTCACTGTCGTGGTGCCGTTAAGCCCTCATCAAACAAACAAACCTAGTACAAATATTGCTTCCCAGAGCTTCCCTCGCTCCCCACAACTCAATTGCTGAGTTCTTCCAGAAAAATCCTCCAAATAAAATAATCTCCTTCCTTCAGCATGCATCCCTCTACAACCATATTTAATTCTCCTCTTCCACCCCCTCTCTACTTTGTTTTTGTTTTACCCATGCACCTCCTCTCTCGATCACAGCTTCCTGGCTTTTGTTCTTGAATTTCTCTCATTCTCCCCTGGTCTCTTTCCTTAACACCTCTAAAATGACCTCAGGTACAATTTGACCTCACTGTCCTGGTGCCGTTAAGACCTCATCAAACAAACAAACAAACAAATATTGATGAATGCCATGGATGTATTGAATCATAGAATTATTTTTCTTTTTATTCTTTTTTGGCATTATTTTCATTTCATTTGTAGGTTAGGTCTGTCTGTGCTGCCCTCTATGATACTGTTGCTTGTTCAGCGTAGTATATTGGATCTAGTTCTTATATGTTTTCCTACCAATAACTCTGGTCTATCCAACGAAGAGCTCACAAACGTTATAACGGCTGGCCTTAACACACTTCTCAGGAGGGACATGTCTCTAAATCGTAGGTTATTTGCATGGTTGCTAGGAGACAAAGAATCAGCAGGCGTCGTGGCGGCGGCAACAAGTAAGGCTGGCGTGAAAGACATTCGGCGTCATCAAAGATCGGATAGTGTTGTTTCCACATCCAGCATTATAAGTATCGAGGAAAGAGCAGTGTACTTTGAAACACATTCCAAGAAGCTCTTAATAGAAAGCCTTAAGACATGGCTTCACAACACACCGGAAGATAGCTTTTCTTTTGATCCTAAGATCAACCCTCTTAGACCATACCGGCTTCTTATCAGTCTACTGGACAAACCGGAAGTAAGCGGAACAATCATGGACGATATCTTTATTGAAGTTTTTCGAGCTCTGTACATGAAATGCACGAGAGAACCCACACCGGGCGATCGTTCGTCTCGATTGTTTTGCGGCATGACCAAGCGAACCTTACTCACTGGGCCAGAGAGGCCGATGGAACTTATTAAGACGGCCAACCTGTTATTCAGTACTTTTGAGGCATATTTCATGTGGGACTACGTTGCAAAGAAGTTTGAACAATGTTGTCAACAGAGTGTTATTCGATTCTCTGGAAAGCGTCTGGTATCTGGTATTCAGTCTTTGACCTGCAGTGAGTTGTGTGTCTTAGTGGATTTTTTGCTGGAAGTGGCTACCTTGGTGAGTATGCATAAGTTGGACTCTTGTATTCCTGGAATGTTGGGTAGGGGAGGGAGGGTGGGAGGGGAATGCATGGTTGGATGGGTGGAATCTGTGAAAAGCAATCCTGTTGAGGGAATGACTCTTGTATTCCTGGAATGTTGTGGGTGGGGGATGTGGTTGTGATGGGTGGGGAGATATGAATCTGTTATCACAAAGTATGAAAAGCAATCCTGTTGAGGGAAAGGTTCTGTAGGAGAATTTCTGATAGTTGTTTGTGGACTCTTGTATTCCTGGAATGTTGGGGGTGGGTAGGGGGGATGCATGGTTGTGATGGGTGGGGAGATATGAATCTGTTGTCACAAAGTATGAGAAGCAATCCTGTTGAGGGAGAGGTTTTGTAGGAGAATTTCTGATAGTTGTTGATAGTTGTTTTGCTTTGAAAATTAAAGATATTCTGGTTACAATCAAAACATAGTAGTTAAAGGATTAGTGTGGTGATTATGCTGGCATTGATTTGTATAGGAGTATGTTTATGGGTGAATAGGCCAAGTGGTGAAGAAGCTGTACAAAATCATTTCTTTTAATGGTATATGGACTTCAAGGGGTGACATGACATAAATGGACTTCAAGGGGTAACATGACATAGATGGACTTCAAGGGGTAACATGACATAAATGGACTTCAAGGGGTAACATGACATAAATGGACTTAAGTGGTAACATGACATTAATTAACTTAGAAATCTTTTTAAAAGTTAGGAAAAGAGTAAATTTCATCAAAAATTTGTTAAAAACTGCCCATTTTGAATTTTCTGACATCAATACTAAAGATTTTATTCAAATTTGAGATGTATTACAGGACTACCCTGGTAGTTTCTGATGTAGATCTTTAATTGTCTTCCATAAATCATTTTGTTTACATTTGTGTTCACTCATTAAGATATTCAAGTTTAATGTTGAACACTTTGTTGTAGAAACAACTAGTGTTTTTGTCCATATGTGAAATCACAGCTTCAGTTTTCATTTTTATATATATATGTATCTTTTTATAGGAAGCTTACATGGAGACGCCTACAGAATATTTGCCACAGCTGTTGTGCAAGATCACAATGTCCCTCACAAACTACTGTAATTACCTCTCATTGGTCGAAATTCATGATTCCTTGCAACTTTGTTTGAAACTCATGACAAAGGTAAGACAAACTTTATATCCTGCATTTCAGCAATCGTTTTGAAAACCATTTACAAATGTGTATTACCGTAACACGGTGATCTTCGTGATAATATCAATTTGATGAAATGCCTCGTTTTTATGTCTGTTTTTTTGGTGCTCAGTTTATATGAATCTCGCCAATGATAGAAGATAAAACAAGGTATGTGAATAACCTAATGGAAACAACTATGAACTAAAAGAGATGCAAGTGTGTATACTATAGACCTTTTCAAACTGAGTATAGCTGAACGTGAAACGTCAGAGTACTTTAACCAATCAAATACTGGAGAAACTTTTCCTTTTTTGTCCAACCAATCCTATTTCCTTCACGTATGATACGTGCGCTTGAAAACATTTTTTTATACACTTGGTCCCATACTGTACATGAATTGTGCAGGCAGCCAAGATTCCTTTAGTATTTTATTGGTCAATAAGATTCCCGCAGTATACGATTGGTCCATTATGGACAGTTCGGGTGAACCCCTGAAAGGAGTCTTTAATGCTAATCCCTGCTTCCACGGTTTGACCATTGTGCAGTTCAGCAACCAGTCGACAGTTCAAACATACGAATCGCACACACATCTCAGCTGCTTACTATCTTCAATTCGGTCTATTTCAAGTATGCATTATGCGATTACCTACTGACTGACCGATCGTAAAAGAATAAACAGGGCAATTTGAGATTAACTAAACTAACTGCTTAAGTTTTATTCATGATTTGATTAGGCCCTAACGTCTGAACGTTACTCGCCAGTACAGACAATGGGTGAAATAGAATAACACGAATGACAATATATATTACACACAGTCCAACGTACACTCTACGCACATGATGGCTGTAACTTAGCATTAGTTACGGTCAATAGGCCTACGTTAGAATACGTTCACTGTTCAGACAGAACATCACATACGAAAGTCACAAAGGAACTGATACTTCACTGCATTAAAATGATTTAATTGAACGCGCTCTCCAAGAGGCTACGTAAATAATAAAAAAATTACGCGAAGAACAAATTTAATGTAAGAATGCATATGAAATAACCCTTTTAATTTGTAATTGATTGAACACTGACAATCGCAGTCAAAGAAAAAAAGTCGATGCTTAGTCAACACAACGCAGATGTTAGCACAGTACAGATTATTCGCAACAAACCTAAGCATTTCAAACATAGGTCATGCCATATATTGGCTCTTTTTTCAAAATTGGACTGGTAAACATATCAAAAGGTACTGGATAAAAGGTAGCTAACATGTTTCCCCATAATTCCATGCACCTCTCACACTTCAGCAAACGCCGTCGTAGTTCACAAAATGAATTTACTTGGTTACTCTGTACAAAGTGTATGGGTGAAGGAAATTGCATGATGGGTAATGGCTGCCTCCATGGCCTAAAAAAACCCTCCTTCGAGGGGTTTAATCGAGGACTAAAAGGAGGGGTTCACTTGAACTGATGGACACGTGAATCTCAGCCATGTGACATTATTTAAATTAGTTATCTGAAATTGCCGATTCAGTTTTAAAAAAGTCTATAGAAATAACTTTAACATCGAATATGATCTTATACAGGTCTTTCCATTGCTAATATGAGTACTTACATTCCATTTATGGTCTGTGATGTAGTTTTCAATACATAAACTTCTCTAAGTCCATTGAGTTCACTGGAGAGGCGAATAATTTGCCTTCTACACTTATACATAACTCGTTTTATCTTCTTGTTAAGAAGTAACCTTATGTTATATAATGTAACATACCTGCACTTTTGTTATGATCTAGAATTTTGTTCATGTAAAAACTCTTTAATAAATAAAAAAATGGACTTGCATAATGTCAGTGCGATGTTGCTGTCATTGTCAGGCTCTGTCTCAGTGCATGTCCAATAAAACCTCCACTTCCTTTCTTTATTTCAACACTCAGTGGCTTCAGTTTGGCTCGTTGTAATAACTATTCGGTGCTCACTCGATCGTGCCATTCTATCTTCTAGATTTTTCTGAGACATTTGTTCTGGAACACATCCAATTTTCCTTATTGATGCTTAGTGCTGTACAAATGTTTTGTAATCAATTGAAATAATTCAAATACGTATTTGAAATACATTAAAGGTTGACGTTAAGACTATAATTTTGTTGTTGTTCTTGTTTTGAGATCCAAGTATAATATTTTGCCATTGCAATTTACCCATTACACACTCTCTTTATCAGTAAGTTCTGAGAAAACTTGTTATGTAAAGTGTGAGAATCATAACATAACGTAACAAGATTACGGGGTAAGAAGGGTTAGTCACTTTATAAAATGCCCAAACTAACACCATCGCCACAAAAAACAAAAAAAACAAAGACACCTAGAGTTAGTCAATGGTTAAACATTTTTTTGTTGTTATTTGGCTCAACTTATAGTTAGTTAATAGTTAGTCAATAATAAAACATTTTTGTTGTTATTTGGCTCAACTTATAGTTAGTCAATAGTTAGTCAATAATGAAACATTTTTTGTTGTTATTTGGCTCAACTTATAGTTAGTCAATAGTTAGTCAATAATGAAACATTTTTTGTTGTTATCTGGCTCAACTTATTTGAAAAACTCTTGACATTTTGCAGTCTTCAAACACAGTAATATAACAAAACAATCAGAAAAAAACAGCTTGCTTAAATTTGTAAACAATTAAAGTGACTATACTCTTACTTTAATGATAATTAAACAAAGGAAATGGCAATAATAGATATGGTTTGTGCTCTACCTCCCTTATCTCAAGGTTCAACCATCGATGGTGCTAAGCCCTAATCCTGTTGACCATAACCCACTCTTGAGTTTGGACACAGATGATGAGCTACCAAAGGGTTTGATGAAACGCTTGGAGGGGATCGAGTCAGACTATGAGATGGTGGAAGATGCCAGTTTACCACCTGATGATCTAGGTATGTATGGTGGTGGATCTATTGTATTGGTAAAATCCTAGTATAGCAGTACAATTAACATTGGCAAAATGTGTTTCATGTAATACAACTTTATTTTGTAATTAAATAACTAAAGATTTTCAGATTTTGTCATATTTTTTTAATTTGGTTGAAATAATTGTACCTGCAAATATTCTTGTTTAAATGTTTGTATTAAAAATGTCAATTTTGTCAAAAATTAAAAATTTGTTATAAAAAATAATAATCTAAGAAACACATAGTGACCTTTCATTGAACTCTATATAGTAATTTACTGCTATACTAAGTTTCCGTTTTACATTTGCAGAGCACTGCACATTTCCATCTTGCAGTCCCACCTAAACACTTCACCTTTCCGCTCTGTTAGCTCAATTGGTAGGGCACCCACTTTCCAGCAGGAAAGCGGGCAGTGGGTTTATTTCCTGGTCGATTCATACCAAAGACTTAAGAAATGGCAACTGCTGCCCTCTAACTTGATTCACA
The DNA here is from genome assembly GCA_020152595.1 of Chiridota heheva. NCBI lineage: Eukaryota > Metazoa > Echinodermata > Holothuroidea > Apodida > Chiridotidae > Chiridota > Chiridota heheva. The sequence goes on from JAIGNY010002039.1 coordinate 767,575, forward strand.
GCAAGGGGATCAGAGCAGGGTAGTAGTACAGGCTGTGCACCCTGTGTTGGCAGTCGCCTCGTTCTATTCTAAGCACTTGGAGCATGTAACTAGCACGGACATAACGTTATATAAGAACACAGTATAATTGATAACTGCTGTGAGCAACTGACAAACACATTCTTATGGACGTACCCCTCCTAAATCTCCTCAGGCCCCCTCACCCCCTTTAACACCATCAGAGATCTCTTCCACAATAACCCACCCCAAAATAACTCTTCATCCATCAACACGCATCAACTACAACATTTGACACCCACCACTACCCTACCTGCACAGCACACTTATCATCCACCAGTTTCTTTTTTGATGTAATTTAATCTCTCTTGCATAATTTAAATATTGCTGCCATGGTGCCATCAAACCACGCCAACCAACCTTGATAAGCATATTTCTTGATATCCATAAAGTCCATTAAAAGAAGCTTCTAAATGGATGGATGTATACTAGCTATGACTTCAATCTGGTGCTCTGATAGTAGCTTTATTCAGAGGAAATGTTGAAAATGTAAAATCAAATTATAAAAAAACTACTTCTGCACATTCTAAAATTCCAATTGAAATATAAAATGAGACTGATTCATCCCAACAAATATTCAAAACCTATTTTTATTCTGGGTATTCTTGTACTTTGCTGCGCATTTCATGAAAAAAATTCTTTCTGCAAAGTTCACTTCAAAAAGCTTTTAAATGATGATAAACCTTTTAAATCTGAATCGGCAATTTCAGGATATTTAATTTGAATAATGTCACATGGCGAAGATTCATGTGTTCATAATGGACCAATCGTATACTGGAGGAATTTTATTGACCAATAAAATACTGGAGGAATCTTGGCCATCTGCACAATTCACACACGGTATGGGATCATGCGTATAAAAAAATTTTTAAGCGCACATGTCATACGTGCATTATACATGAAGGACATACGCGTGCATATTGCTGCTTACAATTTTCTCCTCAAACCTGCACCTGATTGGTTGGAAAAAAAAAGGAAAATTTCCCCTAGCATTTGATTGGTGGAAGTACTGAAGAAATCGCGTTCAGCTAAACTCTGTTTGAAAGGTCCATACAGCAGTTGCAGGTGAAATCTGGTACCCACATACTGATTTCGTAGAGAGGAAATTTTTAAACCTAATGACAAAGGATTACCACAATGAAAGACTATATCTCATATCTAACATTGCAGTTGAAAGAAGTGATACAAATTCATCCCAAAGGAAAATTCTGTTATATGTTTAGAATAACGTTCCACACCAAAAAACCTACCTATAGAAATTACTATGGGCCATGCATTCTCTGGCTGGTCAAATGTGTAACGTAACAGAGCATGACCCCAGTGGATCCCTGGTGTCTCAGTGATCCCCAATGCCATTCCGTTACCAGCCAGAGAATAACCATTCTGTGTTATGTTACAATGTGTGACGAGCCAGAGAATGGCCATTCTGTGGTACGTTACAATGTGTGACGAGCCAGAGAATGGCCATTCTGTGTTACGTTACAATGTGTGACGAGCCAGAGAATGGCCATTCTGTGTTACGTTACAATGTGTGACGAGCCAGAGAATGGCCATTCTGTGTTACGTTACAATGGCCATTCTGTGTGATTACAATGTGTGCATGGAGAATGGCCATTCTGTGTTACGTTACAATGTGTGACGAGCCAGAGAATGGCCATTCTGTGTTATGTTACAATGTGTGACGAGCCAGAGAATGGCCATTCTGTGTTATGTTACAATGTGTGACGAGCCAGAGAATGGCCATTCTGTGTTATGGAGCAGAGAATGGCCATTCTGTGTTACGTTACAATGTGTGACGAGCCAGAGAATGGCCATTCTCTGTTACGTTACAATGTGTGACGAGCCAGAGAATGGTCCCATAGAGATAGAAACTACATTTTCTTATGTTAAGGATAACATGTATATAAAGTCATCCAGTTCATCTTCAAAATAGTTTTATTTTTGTTGAAATTCTCCATTATATACTACAGAGGAATTACAAGAATCGGATTCAGGACTGAACATTAACCATGTGGATGAAAATTACGTAATGGAACTGCCCAATCAGAAAGCAGCGAGTCCACTGAACAGGGCAACTCCATCTCAGAAGATGAAGACCTCCAGCCACAATCCCTGGATAGGTTATCCTCCAACCCTGCCGCTTTGCCTCCAACTCCCAACAAATCGGAAAAGCTCAGAAGACCGATGAGTCTATCTAGTTGGCAAGATTCGATACCAGCCAATAGTGAGGAAGAGTCGGATACGTTTTCCCCCTCCGATTCAGAACTGGTGGACAAAATACTACACCGGCGAACTTTGAGTATGACGACAAGCACGTCCTTGGGGATACCCGAATCTGAAACTCCGCCACTATTTCTCATGCAGGCATGCGTGCAATGTTATCAGAATTTTTTTGCAAAATTTGTGAACAAGAAGATCATGCCAGGAGCGGAATTTACAAAGAATTGCATCCGAAAGCTGCAAGTCATTACTCAAGATGGACTGGAGAGTGAAGGGGGAGGTGTTTCTGATGAGGCAATTAAGAAGATCAAGAGTTACATGGAGAGTCTGGAAGACTTTGAGGAGAAGGGGGTCTTGGAGGAGGCGAGGGCTAGGACACATTCTAATTTGACAAGTGATTCAGCAGCTGAGACATATCTTGGTGAGTCAGGTTCATGCTTTAAATTTTGTGTTTCAAGATGCTTTACAATTTTTAAGAGCATATTTTAAATCAGAACCTCAACTGTTTAACCAGCTGTGATAAGAATTATGTCATTTTCATTGATTTTAATAAGATTTTCAAAATATGTTAGCTTACGATTCTTATAAAGTGTATGTTATAACCCATCTCGATAAATAAAGAAAAAATGCATCCAGTGATTTAGGAAGAGGCTATTAATTTTCAAAGAAAGACATGATATCTCAGGCACAATTTGACCCTCGTTGTCGTGGTGCCATTAAGCCCTCATCAAACAACAAACAAACAAATTGTTTAGGATTTGCCTTTATGACATCACACTACATTGTGAGGTCACTTTTCAACACCCTTAGCAATATTTGAAGTGCAGTAACTCCTAAGCGGAAACAGATGTCAACATGGTTGTTACCAAAAAAAAAAATGATTTCTTTCATAGTCTATCATATATATGAAAATGAAAATTCACCTCTGGATGACCAGTTGTGATGAATTCTCTGCTATTGATTTGAATAGATTTTCAAATAATGTTGTCTATACTGCCTCGATGTATACATACTTCAAGACTGCCTTGAAGAATTTGTTCACCAGTCATTTTTACATTTCTTTTATATTAACAAATTAATTGTTGATTTTTCTGCAGCTGATGTTAGCATTGAGTGCAATAATACGGAGGTTGCAATAAAGGCGTTTTCCACAGCGTGCAATCTCCTGGTTGAGTTTGCGTGCTTCCCCATGTACTGCAATGAGAATGTGTCTGCAGCACTACTGAGGCCGGCGAAAGTGAAAGGTATGAAAAGATGATCTGAATACTCACGCATATTCAAAAATTTGGATTTGAAAGTGTTATGGTGGCATTTTCTTCCAGCCCCAGATGTTGACCAGCCTCAGAATTTAGGAATGATGTACCTATCTGGACATGAAAAACATTGTCTTCTTGGTAAAGAGGTTGTTCTTAATTTGTATAAAAAGTTATTCAGGCCTCACACTTGTCGCTGGTTGATTAAGCCTTACTCTACCAGCACTTTTTTTGAAAACGCACTTGATAGGCGGAGCCAAAGATGGGCACTCAAAACGGCGGTAATATCGCCGCGTGGTAGAGTGAGGGTTAATTAGGAATTTACAATTGTGTATACATAATGCAGTTTCTTGTATTACTTTGATGCGTTTGTTCATACCCACAGGTTGCATCATTTCCCTTCCACTCTGGCTGCAGGTCCTTCTCTCCACCAGCTGTTTTGTCAACAACTTTGACCTCCAGACCACAGCTATATCCACAGTGCTGGAGCTCATCGCAATGACCAAATCTGTCGCTTCAAGCTCTGACACCCAGCAACTGGTGCTACCAAACCCACCTAATTCCCCCAAGTCGGATACCGGCAAGATTTCTGTCGTCCTCGTTCCTGCCATCTCGTCCAGCCATCTTGATGTAATCAATTCAGGCTCAACCTTTTTTCAGGTGGGGATTTTATTCAATATTTTCTTCTCGAGTATACGCACAAAATCAAACTAAATCCAGCCATTGCTGGACACATTGTTGTCTTTATATTGGGTGAGATCTGCACGAGTGCAAGGTTCCTCCAATTCAAGAGATATTCCATCATCGAGGGTTCAGTTCCGCAGTCATAGGTGGTTGAGCTGGATGTGTATTTCCATTTTCTGATTGACACATTTGAGCGGCCTACTTCCATTCAGAGTTTATTCAAACACTTCCACTTGTTGTTGGATCCAGTGTGAAGGTTTTCAGCAGGAGGAATTTCATCGCCGGGGAATGTAGAAGATTGCCAAGCCTCTCCTTCCATAGTATTCAATATAACATCACGTAACTTTATTCTTGTTTTCACTGGAGAGGAATTCACTCTTAAATCAAACCTATGACCATGGGAGGGTTACGGTGGTTATTAAATATATTTTGGGGTGTAGGTCCAATGCATTTGTTTCCAGGAATATAAATATTTTAGAAAATAAACAAGAAGAAGGAAGACATAAAAACACTAAAACTTTTTGTCATAAATGTTTTTGTTTTTTTAGACAAAATAATGATTGGCAACACATTTTTGTCAGGCAATCACTTATTCTGAATAATACTGAAGCAATACTTATTTTTCTAAGGAATGCGCAACACAGCAATATACATGGCCATCATACCATTGTCTCAACATTTAGACAAACAGAAATTAACTGTCAAAATGTCTCAGACATTAAACAAAACACATACCGTATTTTTCCTAATAAATGCCCCGGGGGGGTGTTACATTTTTAAAAATGGAAATTTCAAATGTACTTGAGGTGTGCTTAGCAAGTGCCAACTTTTTTGACTGTATTTTTCGGGCAGTTTAACAGTTTTTAAAGGAGTTTTGGCTAAAGCCTAGTGTTAAATCACACTGTATTTAATATTACAATATTACCAATCAATTTAGTGGACTTTACGATTCTCACCACACAAAAAGACAGGGGGGAGGGTGTTTATTAGGGGGACGTTTATTAGAGGGGGCGTTTATTAGGGAATATAGGGTAAGCCAAATATGGTATGTATTGTGTTGTTGTTTTGACTTTAATGCTATATCATAAAAGATGCTCATCCACTGTAACATTTTTTCTCCATTGGCAGAGAGTTGCTGTAAACCTTTGGCACCATTTAAACCCAGCTAGCCCTGAATACCACACTCGCAGCACTGATCTGCTTCACAGCCTACACAACGTCACACCTGATGTGTACATCTGCGAAAATGTCATCGGCAACTCATTGATGCATCGAGAAAAGGTAAAATATTTGACTTGATGAGTAAAATGATAAAATGTTTCCATCTTAATATCTACATAATCACTAAAAAATAATTATAAATGTTATTTTAAATTTCACCTTTGTGTTGCTCTAACGGTAGTATTCTCAGGGTCCTAGTTAAGCTTTTTCAGAGGGGTGCTCCACTTAACCCATATTTTCCTTCACCCTGCTGTTATTTCCCTCCAACTTGACCTTATTTTCCTCCACCTTGCTGCTATTTCCTTCCACCCTGCCCCCTATTTCCTTCCACCCTGCCCCTATTTCCTTCCACCCTGCCCCTATTTCCTTCCACCCTTCTCCTCTTTCCTTCCACCCTTCTCCTCTTTCCTTTCACCCTGCCCCTATTTCCTTCCACCCTGCTGCTATTTCCTTCCACCCAGTCCCTATTTCCTTCACCCTGCCCCTATTTCCTTCCACCTTGCCCCTATTTTCTTCCACCCTGCCCCGATTTCCTTCCACTCTGCCCCTATTTTCTTCCACTTTGCCCCTTTTTCCCTTCACCCTGCCCCTATTTTTTTCCACCCTGCCCCTATTTTCTTCTACCTGCTGCTATTTCCTTCCACCCTGCCCCTATTTCCTTCCACCCTGCCCCTATTTTCCTCCACCCTTCCCATATTTTTTTTACCCTGTCCCCTTTTCACAAAAAAAGCAAAACATCATTGAGCATTGCTCTGTCATCTTTGCATGCTGTACAGTCCCCTAATTGAGAAAAGATGGAATTACCCTGCTTGTTTGAATGGGTCTTTTTAATGTACAATGTTCATGATATTGAGGAGAGCAATTTAAAGAATACGTTTGATCATCTGATCATCATAGCAACTTTGCCAGAGGACCAACGGATATTTAAAGGATGAAATATTAGTATAAATTTGTACTATTTTAGTCAATGAATTCAAAATGTGTGAAGAGATAGATTTCATTGTTTATATTTCAGGCAGTCTCGTTGAATGCTCACATCAAGTTTGCCCTCCTTTGGCATCTGATCCGCTCCCAGATCCTCGTGTCCAGTCCTGCCAGTCGTGTTCGGACATTTGACAGGTGAGAGTATTCCGCAAACTTCTGTTGTTTCTAGCATATGGGCAGTTAGCAGACCTGCCAACTAGTACGATTTTGAGGAGTATGTGAAAATGTTGGTGTTTTTCACCAGAATACGGTTGATTTATTTTTTATTATTATTATTATTTTCCTAAATATTTGTTTATATTTTTTTATTCAATCAGAGGGGTGAAGGGTGGACTTAACTGATTCAGATTTAGGGGTGGGGTGCCGCCAAAAAAGTGTAGACTACAATAAATGCATAAGGGTGGGGGTAGGTCTGGCATCAGAGGGGTGTATGGGAAGTAGGTCTAGCCAATCAGACGTTGGGTGGGATGAATGATTGTCTGGAATCAAAGACGGGGTCCGGTGGGTCTGTAAAAATCAGTTTTAACAGTGTTTCAAGCATGTTGTGGGTTTGTAATTTTTCAGTGATATTAATGGGTGGCTTTGGGTCTGGTAATTTTTTCAGACAGTAAACCTTTGTTTTGTACATTTTGTTTAAAGAGGACAGTTTTTTTTATCAAAAATCAGACTTTTGGGCTCCAGAATACAGTTTGGTGATCAGAGGGGCATGGGAGTTAGAGGTCTTTAATTTAGAGGGGTGGGGTGGGTCTGGACATCAGTGGGGTGGGGTGGGTCTGGAATCAGAGGGGGTGGGGTGGGTCTGGAATCAGAGGGGTGGGGTGGGTCTGGAATCAGAGGGGTGGGTTTGGGTCTGGAATCAGAGTGGGTCTGGGGGGTGGGGGTGGGTCTGTAATCAAGATGTTTATTTCATGCATACAGTAGATATGTGAGAATATTTTGCAAACTTTTGTTATTTTTTTTATAGCATATATGCTACAGACAACATTATTTGAATGGAATAAATATGTGATGTCTCACATGCCTGAAAGTGGGGGTGGGGAGAGGTAGGAATGGGATTCTTAAGTTTGTATTTAATGCCTTATTGATAGTGTGAAAGACAGACACAATCCATAGAAACATACATTTCAGGATGACAACATATTAAATTAAATGTAGAAGTTATTTTCACTTTGAATTTTAAAATATCTCTTGAGTGATTTGTTTTTTATTTAAGAAAGGTGTATTGTTTTTTGATTTTTTGTAATTGAATGAATGATTTTAAAATTTGTATGTCATGAGCTAGTGAGGTGAAACACTTTCTTTTGTCTCTGATAGGTCTTTACTGGTAATGCTGGACAGCTTAGACCATGTGGACAGCATGTCCAGATGTGTCACCCAGACATGGCTCATCCATGCCATCGATAGAGGGGACATTGCTCGTCTACTGGAGCCCATTCTTCTAGTCATGCTCCACCCCACCACGGCTCGTGTCTCAGTCCAATACTTGGGACCAAATTCTCTTCATAAAAAGGAATTAGCAGAGAGTAGGAGAGATAAGGATAAAGAAAGAGATGATTCAGAGAAGAGAATCTTCAGTATAAGTAGCATAAATGGGGAGGTGAAGTACTTTGTGTTCAAAAATGGTCAGAAGTTAATGACACAGGTGAAGCAACAAGATCCTGTGTTAGCAATGACAGCTGTAGATGATAAACGGAAGGTGGTAACTAAAGCAAACGTTGGGTTTGGATACAGCCAACCTGCAAAAGTCCTGAGCAAACCGTTAAATGTCACTGTCAATCCGTTTAGTCAGTATGGTAACCAAAGCGACTCTGACAGTGAAAAAGGGACACTGAAAGCAACGCCTCCTGTCTTGCTGAGAAGTGCTCCAAGTTCGGAAGGAAATGGGAAGAATAGAGGTGGTGGGTCAAAGAGCAGGAGGGTCTCCAGGGTCTCTACAGGGTCCGCTCACAGTGTCAACGAATTATCATCCTCCCCTAAGGTAAAGGATGATAAGTTTGGGGTCAGCAACGAGGATCTTTCAGAGAGTGACACAACAGAGGAGCTGTCATACGTTTTTAATGAGGAGGTAGAAGAGACAGTGGAAGAGATCGTTCAGAGTTTATTGGAGGAGATGATCAGTCAAGTTGCAGAAGTGGTGGATGGGGTGGACTCTTATACATCCCCGGATGAAGATGAAACCCAAGCAGAAACTGCCAGACTTCTCAAGAGAGAGAAGATGCAGAGCCCGAGTGCTCGGAGCATCGGGAGAGGGCACAATGTACATTCAAAGGTGTCTGAGGATTTTGTTTTGGATGAATTGGAAGGTGTGATATCAGAGGAAGAGTCCCCAAATGACATTGAGCTTGGAAAGGAGGTCTACGATTCCGATTCACATCAGGAAGCTGGCTACATCAAGTTGTTATCTGACGCAAAGCTAAGTTCTCTCCATCCACTACAGCAGCATATCTTGTTGTATGTTCAAGTTTACGACACTCAGCGCATTCTTTATGTTCTTTCAAGACTACGTTCCATTCTTCAGACTTGTTCCAGAGAATTTGTTTGTGCCATGTCTTCAACCAGTGTTAGCAGTACTAACACTCCTCAGCTAATTAAACTCCAGCAATTGCTAGCAAGACATAGCGCTGTATGTTTGGTAAGGATTTTTATTATGAACTAGATGTAGAGGCCCCAGCCTCTTTGAGGAGTCTCACCTACCTGGAGATTTTATTACAAACTTGTATACATTACATAAGGAGTTATTACCCGACGGAAGTGAAAGCTGAAACCAATGATGCGATGAGTAACAGAGATGTCCAGATTGCGAGCATGGAAGTACTCCAGTTGATTCTCCAGAACTCATTGCTGTCGCCAAGGATAGCGGGAAAGGCCTGGCTACATTCATATGTGACCTGCTGCTAAGATGTAAAGTTCAAAAAGCTATTTTATACTGTTTGTTAGCTTCAGTGTACAATGGGCGAAAGGAGTTTTTGCAGCCTGGAAGTAACACCCTTAATGAGATTGTTCTGGATGCTCCTGCAGAGTTGAGCAACAAAGGAGCCAAGGCGTTCCAGTTGCAGCTCCTCAAGTTGTCTCAGACCATTATCTGCCTGGAAGATCAACTGTTCCTGCTTTGCGATGAGTCGTCAGCAAGTTCCTCCAAACCGGAAGGAGAATGGGAATTTCTGCAGCTGAAGTTTCAGTCGCAGAATAAACTTCTGGGATTTGAAAGGAAGGACCGATTCTCTTGTCAGGGATTGTTGCACACTGCATTGTTGAGCGCCCTCAAGCAGCATCACAATTGCCACATGCATCGTCACTGGATTGGACTCGTCACCTCGTGCCTGCCGTACTTGGACAAAGGGTTACCTAGACTCGCAATTTCTGTGACCAATCAGGTCTGTCGTAATCTGGAGCTACTGTCATCCTTGTACTCGTTTCATGAATCTAAAAAAGGGTAAGTCTTTGGAATTTTTGTCTGGTCTGTGATTTAAAAAAAAAATCTTGCAACTTTACTTTAAGTTATATACCTTCTATGCTATAAATTTTGATAGCATAGAAGGTAAGTATTACTCGTAAATATCCAAGTCACTCAAGTGGGTAAATCTGGATAATGGATTTACCTTATTCATGGTATTTTATGACATAGGCGTGGAAAGGTATTTTTGTCATCTTTCATACAGGATTGACATATCTGACCACCTAAAGTAATCCTGTAATTAGGGAGTGAAAGATGTTTCATGAAATGAATCAAGATCAGAATATATTTAAAGGATTGTTGAGGGGTCAAGCATTTCCATCTTATATGAATGAGGACTTTAAAAGAAATAAAATGGTGAAAAAAAGCATTCAAAAATCTTATTCCGTTAAGATGATATTTAAGTTTAAAGCTCTGTTTATCTGTGTAGAAATGACTGGTGTAGTAAGTGTCTACTACGGAAAGTTGGCGTCTTCATCCTCACATTCTTGATAATTGTTAATGTATTTTAAAGAAAGTTTATTTAATTTTTTTCACTATTTAAATTATTTTCCTTTTTTCAGCTGGTGTGTTATAAATAGCATTCCAAGATTCAGTTTTACTACTTTGTTAAAATATTCTCTTGGTTTTTATTCCACAAAAATGCAGGACAAAATATGATAGAATACATAAAGACTGAGATATCTGAGGCTATGACATAACACCTAGTCTGATTTCAGTCGTTTCTACACAAATGATACCAAACTCTAAACTTAGATACCTCCTTAACAGAATAAGATTTTTGAATGCTTTCTTCATTATTGTGTTTTTTCAAAATCCTCTTTCATTTAAGATGCACTTGTTTGACTGAATTAATCCTTTAATTGTTTGTATATTTCCTCCTGTAAAAATGTTCATTATTCTCAAGGTTCATGTATATTCATTGTCTCAAGGTTCATGTATATTCATTGTCTCAAGGTTCTTGTATATTCATTGTCTCGAGGGTCATGTATATTCATTGTCTCGAGCTTCATGTATATTCATTGCTTCAAGGTCCATGTATATTCATTGTCTCGAGCTTCATGTATATTCATTGCTTCAAGGCCCATGTATATTCATTGTCTCGAGGTTCATGTATATTCGTTGTCTCAAGGCTCATGTATATTCGTTGTCTCAAGGCTCATGTATATTCGTTGTCTCAAGGTTCATGTATATTCATTGTCTCGAGGGTCAAGATTATTGTCTAGCTTCATTATTCATTGTCCATGTATATTCATTGTCTCGAGGTTCATGTATATTCATTGTCTCAAGATTTGTCATTGTCAAGGTTTATATATATTCATCGTTTCAAGGTTCATGTTTATTCATCGTCTCAATGTTCATGTAAATTCATTGTCTCAAGGTTTTTGTTGTCTCAAAGTTCATGTATATTCGTTGTCTTTCTCAAGGGTTCATGTATAGGGTCATGTATATTCATTATCTCAAGGTTCATGTATATTCATTGTCTCGAGGTTCATGTATAGTTGTTCGAGGTTCATGTATATTCGGTGTCTCGAGGTTCATGTATATTACTTGTCTCAAGGTTCATGTATATTCATTATCTCAAGGTTCATGTATATTCATTGTCTCAAGATTCATGTATATTCATTGTCTCAAGGTTCATGTATATTCGTTGTCTCAAGGTTCATGTATATTTGTGTCTCAAGGTTCATGTATATTCATTGTCTCAAGGTTCATGTATATTCGTTGTCTCAAGGTTCATGTATATTCATTGGCTGAAGGTCATGTATATTCATTGTCTCAAGGTCATATATAAATTATTTTCAGACATGAACAAGAACTTGATAACATTCCGCCTGACCATGTGGTGTCCATGCTGGAAGGCTTGACCACCATTTGCCATTTCTGTCTCCTGGAAAGCACTGCGAATGTGTCCACCATGAGTGGACGGCATGCTGGAGCAGGGGGAAGTTCCCCAGAAATGGAAAGCATTCCTACCACACCACTGTTTAGCAGCTTACTTGGTGCGCTAACCAGGGACAAAAATAAGGTAGAACACTTAGTTTATTCATTTTCATATTTTATATCATTTTTCACAACACATCTTGACAGGATGGCTACAAATCCAAAAAATATGTTATGTCAGTCATGAAAATATATATGTAAACAAAAACAAATAAGAAAAGTAAATATAGTAACAGATAATTAATATAAGACAAGATACAGATTAGAATACAGAATTAAAAGCACAATCAAGAAAATAAGTCTAAAGCAAATGCTGGAACTGTTGAAGGGATCCAGCAGATTTGATTGAAAGGGGCAGACTATTCCATAACTTTGAACCCTGTACATTAAAGCTTGATTACCAAGCTTGATTACTAAGCTTGATTACAAGCTTGATTACAAAGCTTGATTACCAAGCTTGATTACCAAATCTTAATTTGGGAACTACAAGGCAGAAATCATCCTTTGACTGAAGGAAGTATCTGACTTGTTTTTTGTTTTCTATAAAACATACTGGAAAAAAAAAAAAAACATACTGGGGTCATTTTGTTTTGTGATTGAAACAAATGTACACGAGGACGACGAGTGAACACACAATTACAATGATGGGGTCGTTGCCTGCGTATTCGGTTATGATAGTAACAATGCTATCACGAAATGCTTAATATGACCCGCACGAGAACACAGGTACGACGTACGAACAGACATAACATCGACACCCAAGTCAATGTCCACGGCCTTTGATAACCAGTTGTGGTGTTCTGGCGTGTCTACCCAACCAGACTTGAACCCAGGGTCTTGTGGTCTGTAGACATATATGATAACCGCTACACCACAGTAGGTAGACGACATATGTATTAAAAGTTTAAATTGATTTGACTGTAGAAGACAAGGTAGCCAGTACAAATCCTCAAGAAGTCCAAATGACTGGCTGCATATTTTTGCACACATCGTTACTTCTTGAAGGAGTAACAATGCAGTTAAAATGTAAGAAACTTATCACTCTCTTCCTTCAAGTTTGGGAAAAATATGGATGGGGTAGAGGGGGACTAGGGGTTGCTGATGGTGGTTGGATAGATCGAGCTCCCTAAGGGAGAATGCTTACAGTGTACAGAGTAGTATAAAGTCTGTGCTTTATGCTCTAAAGAATGCGCAAAGAACTGTTGTACACAAGTCTTATTAATCAAATTGCTTCCTTTATTTTGTAGATCTCAGTTGACCCAAGCAGCGGGCAAAGTACAACTCCCAAAATGGAAGCGAGGCGTGGGCTTCTTTCGATGTTTCCAAAGATTATTTCCAGCATCGCAAAGATTTGGGCAGCTGTGCAGAAGAATGAGAAAGAGAGGGACCTTGTTCAGAAACTTCAGGAGCGACGCAAGTGGAGTGCTGGATCGCCAAAGGTGATAGCATCTCTTTCCCTATTTTGCGTTTTGTTCATCACAAATGTTGAACCGTTTAGGAAAAAAAGGACCTTATTTTCTCTAAATAGCCTTTAGTGTGGAAAAAATAGACTCCACGCCAAGCAAATTTGGTTCTGTATCAAGTCCCATGTCCGCAAAGTTTAAGTGAGTAATCAACTTTACATACAATGGAGGTATTGTGCTAACAGTCTAAACAGAAGATGCAGACAGAAAAAATGCCATGTGGGTAAATCAGATCAGTGCTTGCAAAAAACAAGAAGATAGAATTGGATAAAGGATAGTTTTTTTGAGATGTTTTCTAAGTTCAAACATCGAATAGCAAAATAAAAACACTTACTTTTGTTTTTAAAATTGATGAGGATTACAAAAATGGCAAAATTTTCAATAACCCCCTATTCAATGTAATAAGTACTGAGATCCCACCCAATCTGTTTTCTGAACTGATTATAGTGCATTGGTACAAAAGCTGAAGGAATTCTATGCACATATCAATCAATGTGTTGATATTTTTTTAGTTATCGCACTGAATGCGATTATGTGGCCTGTTTTATTTTCCACCACTGCTTTCATTGTTAACCCTCTGACAAGGATGATTTGGCGCTAACCCTCTGACAAGGATGATTTGGCGCTAACCCTCTGACAAGAATGATTTGGCGCTAACCCTCTGACAAGGATGATTTGGCGCTAACCCTCTGACAAGAATGATTTGGCGCTAACCCTCTGACAAGGATGATTTGGCGCTAACCCTCTGGCAAGGATGATTTGGCGCTAACCCTCTGGCAAGGATGATTTGGCGCTAACCCTCTGGCAAGGTTGATTTGGCGCTAACCCTCTGGCAAGGATGATTTGCGCTAACCCTCTGGCAAGGATGATTTGGCGCTAAGCCTCTGGCAACGATGATTTGGCGTTATCCCTCCGGAAACGGTGTTTTGGCGCTAACCCTCTGGCAACGGTGTTTTGGCACTAACCCTCTGGCAACGATGATTTGGCGCTAACCCTCTGGCAACGATGATTTGGCGCTAACCCTCTGGCAACGATGATTTGGCGCTAACCCTCTGGCAACGATGATTTGGCGCTAACCCTCTGGCAACAATGATTATTTGGTGCTAACCCTCTGGCAACGATGATTATTTGACGTTAACCCTCTTGCAACGATGATTTATTGGCGCTTACCCTCTGGCAACGATGATTGTTTAGCTTTAACCCCTGGCAACGATGATTTGGCGCTAACCCTCTGGCAAGGATGATTTGGCGCTAACCCTCTGGCAAGGATGATTTGGCGCTAAGCCTCTGGCAACGATGATTTGGCGTTATCCCTCTGGAAACGGTGTTTTGGCGCTAACCCTCTGGCAACGGTGTTTTGGCGCTAACCCTCTGGCAACGATGATTTGGCGCTAACCCTCTGGCAATGATGATTTGGCGCTAACCCTCTGGCAACGATGATTTGGCGCTAACCCTCTGGCAACGATGATTTGGCGCTAACCCTCTGGCAACAATGATTATTTGGTGCTAACCCTCTGGCAACGATGATTATTTGACGTTAACCCTCTTGCAACGATGATTTATTGGCGCTTACCCTCTGGCAACGATGATTGTTTAGCTTTAACCCCTGGCAAGGATGATTTGGCGCTAACCCTCTGGCAAGGATGATTTGGCGCTAACCCTCTGGCAACGATGATTTGGCACTAAGTCTCTGGCAATGATGATTTGGCGCTAACCCTCTGGCAACGATGATTTGGCGCTAACCCTCTGGCAACAATGATTATTTGGCGCTAACCCTCTGACAACGATGCTTTGGCGCTAACCCCTTTTTCAGTTAAAAATTTCAGTCAAGTTTTAGCAAGACTCAGTTGAGGAAAAGTTTAACAGCTTAAGAGGAATTCGGTCAGGATTTGAAAAGCTTCCTTTATTTCCCCACTAAAGATAGAACATAAGTCCCGTTAGCATTGGAAACGGCTTTTGTAATATGAATTCTTCAAAATTTTCTAAATGATTGGAAACTTTTTTTCTTCAAAAATGATGAAGAATACCGTAATGTATAATAAAGTTTACACTAATGTTTTCCAATCTGTTCTTTGTAACTTGAATTTGAATTAGTAAAAATGGGGGATTAATTTTCAAAGAAATACAGGAGGTGCTGTGATGACATCATAATGATGACTTAAGACTTGGTACAAAAGTTATTTTTTATGGCAACAAAAAGAAATCTTTAAAGTTCAATAACTTCTTCTAGGAGTGAGATATCAACATGGCTTTTTTACGAATCTGTTTCTTAAAATTTTCTCTATCAGATACCTAAAAATGAACATGATACATAAAATGTTAAAGATGTGCATGCACAGGGTTCATGGACTTACCCTTGTGTCTCTTTTTCCGGGGACTTTAGTTGTTGTGCTCCTTAAAGTTTCAAACAGTCAGACCCGACCTGATATATAAGCAGGTCGGGTCAGACATTTCCTCTTTATTTTCTTTACTCTGAAAACCACAAGCAATTAGGATCAAATTTCCTTTATCAATGGCTCCATTGTCCTAGTTCTCCATTTGGTTCTGAGTTGTTGTGGAAGTTGGTGTTGAGTATCAAATTAGCAATGGATGAAGTCCTTATTGTGTGGTTGGGTGGATATTTTAATCAACTTGATAAGTGCTCTCATTATTTGCTACATTAAGTTTGTGGCTATTATTCGCTGGAACAATTTTTTAAGGAGAAGGACAAGTCATGGATAGTGTACAGTAGATAGGTAGTTGAATAGTAGCTTATTTTGATAGCTGATCATGGTTATCTGTATTTTGTTTTGGAAAATTACTGAAGAACCTTATTGATTAAAAGGTATTGGCATCTTGTCGTTAACAGGCTGTTCGGCAGCAGATCTTAGAGCTGTTGAGCCCCATAGCGTTGCAGCATTCAACAAGCCTCCTTGCTGCTATTGGGGTTGTTTGGAGCGAAAACAGGAAACGAGGGAGAGATTCACAGAAGAAGGTAAGACTGGATTAAGTCTTCTTTATATTCTTAACCCAAAGACCATCAATGAATTGTTTAACCCTTACTCTACCACGCGGCGATATTATCGCCGTTTTGGGTGCCCCGTCTTTGGCCCCGCCACCCGAGCGCATTTTCAAAAAGGTGCTGGTAGAGTAAGGGTTAATCAACCCGCGACATATCGCCAACCGAAAATATAGGCAGCATGATCCCGGTGGGCGGCCCAGCGGGTCCCGAAGCGGTAGGGGCCCGACTTTTCTGCCTGGAAGACAGAGGACCCTTCAATAATCACGCCTTGATTAACCCTTACTCTACCACGCGGCGATATTATCGCCGTTTTGGGTGCCCCTTCTTTGGCCCCGCCTCCCGAGCGTATTTTCAAAAAAGTGCTGGTAGAGTAAGGGTTAATCAACCCGCGACATATGCGCCAACCCGAAAATATAGGCATCATGATCCTGGTGGGCGGCCCAGCGGGTCCCAAAAGCGGAAGGGGCCCGACTTTTCTGCCTGGAAGACAGAGGACCCTTCAATAATCACGCCTTGATTAACCCTTACTCTACCACGCGGCGATATTATTGCCGTTTTGGGTGCCCCGTCTTTGGCCCTGCCTCCCGAGCGCATTTTCAAAAAAGTGCTGGTAGAGTAAGGGTTAATGTTAAGAATTATATTACTTCCCACATATTTCTCCAAAAAACGAAAACAATATAAATATATATATACTAATAAAATTGATTTATAAAGTGCAAAATTATGTCAAACATTTGCATGCACTGTGTAAAAAGGAAACAGAAAAAAAAGGAACTAGATATTTTAGCTGACATTGCTCTCCTGCAATGCATCTCAGTGAAAGAATCTGTGACTTGTACTTTCAGTTTACTTGAGAATGAATATTTTGATCCTTTATGGAACTTTGCAGTTCTTTTTTTATATTGAATTTCTGATTTTCTTTTAGTTCAAGTAGGATACTATTCCCGAATTATTCAAATAGGATACTATTCCCGAATTATTCAAATAGGATACTATACCCGAATTATTCAAATAGGATACTATTCCAGAGTTATTCAAATAGGATACTATTCCCGAGTTATTCAAATAGGATACTATTCCTGAGTTATTCAAATAGGATACTATTCCCGAGTTATTCAAATAGGATACTATTCCCGACTTATATCAATAGGATACTATTCCCGAGTTATTCAAATAGGATACTAATCCGAGTTATTTAAATAGGATACTATTCCCGAGTTATTCAAATAGGATACTATTATTCAAATAGGATGCTAGAGTTATTCAAATAGGATACTATTCGAGTTATTCAAATAGGATACTATTCGAGTTATTCAAATAGGATACTATTTCCCAGTTATTCAAATAGGATACTATTCCCGAGTTATTCAAATAGGACACTATTCCCGAGTTATTGAAATAGGATACTATTCCCGACTTATTCAAATAGGACACTATTCCCGAGTTATTCAAATAGGATACTATTCTGAGTTGTTCAAATAGGATACTATTCAGTTATTCAAAGGATACTATTCCGAGTTATTCAAATAGGATACTATTCCCGAGTTATTCAAATAGGATACTATTCCCGAGTTATTCAAATAGGATACTATTCCCGAGTTATTCAAATAGGATACTATTCCGAGTTATTCAAATAGGATACTATTCCGAGTTATTTAGAATACTAAATAGGATACTATTCCTGAGTTATTCAAATAGGATACTATTCACGAGTTATTCAAATAGGATACTATTCCCGACTTATATCAATAGGATACTATTCCGAGATATTCAAATAGGATACTATTCCCGAGTTATTCATTCTTGTTTGTTCTTGTAGGATACTATTCCTGAGTTATCCATTCTTGTTTGTTCTTGCAGGTATTGGTGTCACCATCAGAGGAGCAGCTTGTCTTAGTGGAGCTAGTGGGAGCTATTCGTGCTCTACCCCCGACACCTTGGTGCAAACTATCAAACATGTTCTGAAGACTCCGCCTTTTACCATCAAGGACAAGGTAATGATATTATTCTGGAGTCTAGATTAATCCTATACTCCACTTTCATTTTAAAAAATGCTGAAGGTCTCTGAAGTGAACATATTGAAATCGATGTTCAATGTTAGAAAGAAGGGAATTGATTAATCAGTGGTATAACAGATACAACTAGTGCCCTTAGTGATTTTTTTTGTGTTTGGGGCAACTGGGCCCGTCCCCAAAGCAGCCTCTTTAGAAACCCTGAAGGCCGGGGTCCTTAGTTTTTGCACTGAAGGTAACTTGATGTCTGTCACCCTACCGAGATCTATATTTCTTAGTGGTTGTTTTCTTTTCTTGATTTCTGAATATTGAATTGCTGAAGAAAGGAGCTACATGCTTAAGTTTTAGAGAACAATTGTCATTATTTTGTTTCTTGTAAACAACTGTACTTTTTAGAATTGCTTAATTAGCTACCACCAAATGAAAATTTAATTAAGACTTCTAGCTTTCAATGTTGTCCATATGATATGACTACAATACATGGCTCTTTGCAGAAAAAGAAAGGAATTAGATCAATTTTTCTTAAGTCACTGTTTTTATTCTCGATTTTCTGAAAATTGAAAATGCACAAAGAACAAAAAAAGAATTCCATTTTGTTTAAAATGAAATCAGTGCATGTGTGATGATAAATTTTCCTGGAAACCTGACAATAAATGACAAGGGGTAGCTACAAGTTATGTATGCAAAGATATAAGAGAAGGGATTTCGCTCCGTGAATGTGTTGTGCATTGGGAAGAGGGAACTGCACCAGTGCATACACATCATGTCATACCCACTATTATACAGAGATGTGAATTAGTCGTTTAATATTGAGTTTTATATATGTATGTATACCTTAACCCTTAAACGACCAACGTGTTCAAAACGTGACTGCAATTTTTCTGAACTTTTTTTTCTTCAAAAATTATTTTTACAACTTTTCCTTTTGTTTTCTATCACTATTAGTTTGGTTCATATGAATGCTAAGACAATAAAATTTTCAATAAAAATGTCAAACAAAGAAAATATTGACATAATATGCAAATTTCAAGTAAAATTAAGGTCAATTTTTAAAGCTTTTTTGAGGTTGTATTTTTTCTTGTGAATAATGAAAATGGAGGATTTTTTTACATATGTAGATTGTTTGTGAAATTTCCCTTCGTTAATACCAGTCTAAATTTTTTTCTCAAAGCAAAACATACAAAAACATTGAAAAAAAAAAATAATCACCGCTGTACTTGTGCAAAACAAAGCTGCGCATCCTGCACGTTACCGTTACACTACATTGTATATGTACTAGTGTGTGGATTTTGCTTCATACCGATATTTTGGTGTCAACAAAGATGGGGTAGTTGCTCTTTTTGATGTTAATCGAAAATATGTGGAATGGCATTTCTAATGATAGATTTCGCATAGGGGAGGTTGTGTTGCGATGAGGAACTAAATTTTTTTCAAAAATTGGTCTCAAAAAGGCTAAAATTGGTGAAATGTTGCACAACTTTTGCCAAAAAAAGATATTGATGATAGGGGCAGTCAAATTTGACCGGAATTGGATGCATTGATTATCTATCTTTAAGAGTTTCTCACAGCTTTGCAGGCAAAAGCTATGTCTGGAAATAAGTTTTTCAATTCGTTGCTTTTTATCCATTTTCAAGCTAGTTTTACCTAAAAATTCTTTATGTAACTCTTATCTAAAATGTTAATTTATTGAAAGAACTATTCAAGATCTTTCAAATGATACCAGAATTACTGCTGTGGGTCTATTTGACATAGCAAAATAGCAAGACTGTGTGATCTATTAGGGGTTAACAGTTACAAATGTATAAAATAGTATTATGTCCATGGTGTGGCACAGAGTGCATACAGGGGAAGGGATACATTTTTCACTATATTTTGTGTGCGTAATTTGTACATTATGATCCAAAGGCCGCATTATAAATGTGTCCTATACACCCGATCATTAACAGAAAACTGTTCCGGTGATCATATTACGTACCCTTGTTGTGGATTTGCATTACTTGCTCACTCGCACATTAAATGATAAACTACAGTTTCCAAGCTCCGGGACCCGATTCACGCATAAGTGATTAAACTTACTTGAATGATTGTTAGGCATGCAATCGTGTCTGGAAATTATCCTGCTATGATTGATAAAGTCAATATTACTTTAGTGGGTTTTTCCAGTTAGTGGAGGTGAGATGTTGCATGCATCATTAGACAGGTATACCCCCAATTTGGATAACTGTACAATGCGGCGGCTAGATCATGTAGATGTCCCCTTATTGTGCTGTTTAGTGTGCATTATGTATATATTATTTAAACACTTCCCTCTACAACCATATTTAGTCCTCCTCTCCATGCCCATCTCTCTACTTTGTTTTTTTTCACCCATGCACCTCCTCTCTCGATCCCAGCTTTCTGACATTAGTTGTTGTGTTTCTCTCAATCTCCCCCTGTTTTCTTTCCTTCCTACCTCTAGATTGATCTATCCTCTCTGGCACAATTTGACCCACGTTGTCGTGGTACCTTTAAGTCCTTATCAAACAAACAAACATAGCTGCGTGAAACATTCAGAAGAAATTATATTACTTTCCAGACACAATCTTAAAAAAAAAGAATCACTTGAGAATTCGCTGAAATCATTTTGTTTAATTTCTTATCATCAGAATCAACCAAGCTTGGAAGTCAGCATGTTGCAGTTTCTCTTTGCTTCAATTCAAAAGACCACATCCTCCTCCCTGAGGGACTCGTGGCCCTCCATGCTGTCCCTCCTGAAAGATGCCCTGCAGCTCAACCTCAGCCCACCTGGCCAGTTCCTCTTATTTGGGTGAGTTTACCTTTTGAATATTCATTTGTTATTACTCATTGTGCTCCTTAACCTTTATTACACCATTTCATTTAACATTGACTTTAAATCTTCATGTTGGAGACTTTCAGTGTATTTTTACACAAAAGGGAGATATTTGATTAATCAAGAGACTTCAGAATAACATCTTTTCAACATGACCTTGTCACTGATGGTAAAAGGCAGAGTCTTGAGAACGTGTTTGGTATGCAATCATTTCTAGTGAAAATTGTCAAAGATAGGTGGCTATCAGTTTGAGTATATTGATGGTAGATACATTGAAACTCCTGTGAATCATAATAGGTCTTTTTTTTTTGTTCCCCCAGAATACTGAATGAAATTGTCCAGAAGGTGAATATTTTTGAAGAACGCAAGGACCAAAGAGACCTACAAGAGATATGCCAGAAATTAGTAGAGGCTTGTAACCTCATAGCGGGCTCCAGTCTTGAGCAGACCACATGGCTCAGAAGGAATATGACAGTCAAGTTCAGTGTGCAGGAAAAGATGTCGGAATCAGAGGGTGAGAAAACTGTGTTTTTTTAACCTAGTAACCACATGAGGTGCAAGTACATGGTTGTAATTATGTATTCTCAAGGTCAACTCCTTCAACACTATCACAGATCTCTTCCACAGTAACCCACCCCCAAAAATGCCTCCTTTTCTTCTTCATCACCTCAACTACTGCAATTATATATGACCCCATCTTTACCTTCTCTCTTTCCTCCTCCCTCACCTCTCAGCCCCTTTTTTTTTAATTTTATATAATCCTCTTTGGCACAAGTTCTCCATTGTTGTTAAACCCTGCCAACCAACCATTAAAGGTTGGCGTGTCACTATCATAGGGGAAAACAATCAATGCATATTTCAAAAGTGTAATAGAATGTTTTTTTTTTCTTAAGTAGATCACTGTTGAAAACTACATTAAATGATGATTTGAAAGCTTGGCTCTTGTACCAAACAATGCAGCAATTCTTTAGAATTATTTCAAAGAAAAGTTGTGTGAAAGTAAACTAAAATCTACAGATCAAATATTGATCTCTGTTGGTGTTGATATTTTGCGGTTGAATTTATTTTTATTGGGTAAAATATCTCTTTTCAAAGATGCAAAATTACTGGAATTGACTACCAACTGTAGACTTCCCTTCATGAATATTCAGTAAGGTACTCCTTGTTATTTACAGCATCAGACTCGGCCATCAATGCAGATGAAACAGACGATGAAACCCAACTGCAGAACTCAGGAACTGGCCCCAACCCAACTTCAACAACTCCAGATGTCAATAGTCAGATATACTCCCAGTACAGTGTCCATGCTCTAACACTCCTTGCTGAGGTATGTTGTATATTTCGGTAATAGTGATGTCAAGTTTCTCATAATTCTTTGTGTATTTTCTTGAAATATTTTCTGAGATTTATGACTTTTAACCATTGGATATATTAAGAGAATTCTGAACCGACGACTAGTGGAGTGCTTACGCACATTCCCCAACGTCAGAGAAAGTATCAGAAATGAGAAATATCCCTACCTGTGAAAATGTGGTCACATGGGGGTAGGGGGAGGGTGAGAAGTCATGTGTAGGAGAAATTTTGGCTTTGATGAAAATATTTTTGGCTTTAATGAAAATAATTTTGGCTTTAATGAAAATAATTTTGGCTTTGATGAAAATGATTTGGCTTTGATGAAAATAATTTTGGCTTTGATGAAAATAGTTTTGGCTGATGAAAATAATTTCGGCTTTGATGAAAACAATTTCGGCTTTGATGTGGAATATTATAAAAGCATTTCATGGAGTCATTGTGTTTCTTTCTCAATATGTTTTATAGCTCTTAGCCCACTTGCTGGATCTCATTTATGGAAGTGAAGAAAAAGAGAAAGTAGTTCCCATGCTCACGTCCATCATGCATAATGTTACACCGTACCTCAAGAATCACAGGTAAGTAAAGTCGTCGTCACAGCATTTGGGTGCGGCAGTAACTTTTATGACCTCAAAAGGAATATGGTCGTGTAGAGGCAACATTATGTAGAGGCAATATTGCTATAAATTCTATTAAAAACAATGATAATAGCAAAAAAAAATCATCAAAATCGGTTAATCATTCATTCACCATTTTACAGTGTTTTTAAATCTTGCATATTTTATAATATTATCTGTCATAATTCTTTTGAGTAGAATTTTTTTCTCTTCTTCCTCTTCGCCATGCCCTAATAAAATTGAAGCAGAAGACTTTTTCATTATTTTCAGTGACTAAGATTTAGGCAAGAAATATAAAGAATTATATAAAGATTTTGAGCTGTCTGTCCAGTTATACATCACAAACTTCACTTTTTTTTTTCTCTCAAAATTCAAACATTGATCCGCTAAGATTTGAATATTTTTTCAACCAATGTAGAAATTGCGATCTGTCCATAGACCTTTAATATAAATTTGTATGGGTTGAACATATAATGATGTAAACACATGATGATCCAAGAGGCCTATTAAAAACCTTATCTAGAAACCCCTCAGCACAGAAACCACAATATACCTACTAATTATCATCCTACCTAAGTACTTTTTATTCTTTCTCTTAAGTCCTCCAGGCCCTAATTGGAGAAAACTATTAGTGAATCAAATGGTTGGCGTGGCCCATATAATGATATCTCCAAACCACAAATCACTAAAAGTACTGTGTAGCTGTGTATAGCCAGCAATTTAGTTTGCTCACATTCACTGTGGTTAATCAAGCATTAGTGTTAATGGAAGAGTCTAGGAGAGTGAGACTTAGTGGAGACAGGGGTTTGAAATATGATTTCCCGACTTGTTCGATTTGCCAATCGGGACTTGGGGTTGAAAAGTAATAGGCCTCTTGGATCATCATGCATGTTATTTATAAAGGTATGGAATGCCGGCAAATGCTGAAAAAGTAGGAAATTTGGGGTAATTGTTGATATATTGACCTAAAAAGACAGTGCAATCCAGGTTTTGCTCAAGACCTTTTGATTTACCCACTTTATCCATTCTGCTTGTGTATCTTTAGGTATCAGGGTAAAAAAATTCTGCACTGTTTGTGTAGAAATGACTGAAATCAAGACTAGTCGTCACAACCTAATATTACTTAAAAGTCTTATGTATTCTAATTTTGTTTCCCTGAAATTTTGTGACTTAAAAAAACCATTGGATATTTCATGAAAGCAGTCAAATAATCTAGTACAGGTAATTCTGATTTACCACCTTAAGAAAGTTTGAGGGGAAATAATTTAAATTCCTTAAATACATTTTACGATTGTGCAGAACATGAGGATGAGGGCGACAACCTTTATACACTAGACTTACTACACCAGTCATTTCTATACGGGTGAGACAGAACTTTAATTGAAAAAACGGAGTTAGATTCTTCGCCTTTTTACTTCTTTTGAGTTCCTCTTTCATACGAGAACTTGCTTGACCACTGATCTAATTCTTTAACATTCTCTCCTTGCAGCGCACCCAATGTGCCAAGCTTCCGTGCCTGCACATCATTGCTCTCCAGCTTGAGTGGCTATCAGTACACTCGCAAAGCCTGGAAGAAGGATGCCTTGGAATTGTTCCTGGACTCATCCTTCTTCCAGATGGACCCAAGTTGTACCAATGGGTAAGTTCTATGGTTTGGATCTTGGGTCACATTTGTAGATTTTTGTGTCTGAGTGGTTGAAACTTTCTTATCAAAAATATTTGTATAAGAAATAAGTTTTTTACTGGAAAAAAAAAAAACACAATTGATTTTTAAATAGTTTATGAATTTTAAATATATTTGTCTTTGTTCTTTTACTATTGGTCATTATTGAGTTCTTGCTTCCTCAAGCCATTATGTTGATTATATATTTGTTGTCATTGTATATATTGTAATGTGAAAAGGGGCCAATGGCCTGTAACAAAATAAATGTATGTGTTATTGTCTGATATTTGAGGGGAACCAAATAGTAGGGTTGGTTGCAGAAGGAGGCCTTCCTGTGTACACCTTGACAAAAAGAGTGAATTTATACGTTGGGGTGTCAAGCCTTATATATTTTGTTCAGATACTTTATAGTCAGCAGAGAGGATTCAAGGCTCATAAAACGTCCTGGTAAGTAATTTCTGCAACCAGTCCTAAGAAGGTTGTTGTTTTTCTGTTTTGACAGATGGAGGGTGATCATTGACAACTTGATGACACATGACAGAACCACATTCAAAGACCTCATGGGTAAGGACAGTAAAGCTTATTTTGATTGGTATTTAGTAAGAAGAAATGACATGTATTAAACTTAAGATTAAGGGAATAGAATGTTGCTGGTATTTTGAAGTATCTTGACCCCAAAAGAACTGAGAACAAGAGGCCTTGGTCTCAACCCCAAAAGAACTGAGAACAAGAATCCTTGGTCTCAACCCCAAAAGAATTGAGAATAATAAGCTTGGTTTTAACCCCAAAAGAATTGAGAATAATAAGCCTTGATTTTAACCCCAAAAGAACTGAGAACAAGAAGCTTTGGTTTCAACCCCAAAAGAACTGAGAATAATAAGCCTTGGTCTCAACCCCAGAAGAACTGGGAATAATAAGCTTTGGTTTCAACCCCAGAAGAACTGAGAATAATAAGCCTTGGTCTCAACCCCAGAAGAACTGAGAATAATAAGCTTTGGTCTCAACCCCAGAAGAACTGAGAATAATAAGCCTTGGTCTCAACCCCAGAAGAACTGGGAATAATAAGCTTTGGTTTCAACCCCAGAAGAACTGAGAATAATAAGCTTTGGTCTCAACCCCAGAAGAACTGAGAACAAGAAGCCTTGGTCTCAACCCCAGAAGAACTGAGAATAATAAACTTTGGTTTCAACCCCAGAAGAACTGAGAATAAAAAGCTTTGGTTTCAATCCCAGAAGAACTGAGAATAAAAAGCTTTGGTCTTAACCCCAAAAGAACTGAGAATAATAAGTCTGGTCTCAACCCCAGAAGAACAGAAGAAGTGAGAATAAAAAGCTTTGGTCTCAACCCCAAAAGAACTGAGAATAATAAGCTTTGGTCTCAACCCCAAAAGAACTGAGAATAATAAGCCTTGGTCTCAACCCCCAAAAAACTGAGAATAATAAGCTTTGGTCTCAACCCCAAAAGAACTGAGAATAATAAGCCTTGGTCTCAACCCCAAAAGAACTAAGAACAAGAAGCCTTGGTTTCAACCCCAAAAGAACTGAGAATAATAAGCTTTGGTTTCAACCCCAGAAGAACTGAGAATAATAAGCCTTGGTCTCAACCCCAAAAGAACTGAGAATAATAAGCCTTGATCTCAACCCCAGAAGAACTGAGAGTAATAAGCCTTGGTCTCAACCCCAAAGAAGTGAGAATAAGAAGCCTTGGTTTCAACCCCAGAAGAACTGAGAATAATAAGCCTTGGTCTCAACCCCAAAAGAACTAAGAACAAGAAGCCTTGGTCTCAACCCCAAAAGAACTGAGAATAAGAAGCCTTGGTCTCAACCCCAAAAGAACTAAGAACAAGAAGCCTTGGTTTCAACCCCAAAAGAACTGAGAATAATGGGCCTTGGTTTCAACCCTAAAAGAACTGAGAACATTAAGTATAGGTCTCAATAGCAATTTATAACTTGCTTGAAAGATAATGGTAACAATGAAATTGAAAAGAATTGATTTCTGGTCTTAAATAGCAGTTGAAAATTATAAAACCTTGCTTGAAAAGAAATTAAACAATTACGCAGTGGGATGACCCCCACAGATACAATATTGCGGAGCTGCTTTAAATTGGATTAGCCAAGATCTTCCAACTTGCAAATTTCTGTTTTGAACATTAAAAAAAAGATAGTCATTGTATTCATATTCTCTATTGTAGTCAATTTGTTGTACCAGATTCGACGTAATAAGCGTCCATACTCTAATACTGTAAGCGCCCACCCAACATTTTCTTTCACAAGTAGCATGGTTTAACATCAGTATCTTATCTATAATATTATTAACATATTATATTTATATCATTTTTTTGCTTAAACTTATTCAATGTGTTAATGTACAATGGTCCCCTATCATATAGATGATAATAGATAATAAGCGGTTAATTGCAGTAAAACAACAGCAATGTCTTGTGTTTTATCAAATGAAAAATAAAATTTCTTGAGAGGATATTTATTACATTGCTGGCTTTATAAAGATATAAATGACAAATACATGCATAGCTTTTTGATTTAACAAGGACATTCAGGGCATTGTTGGCTTAATGAATACATTTGTGGCTTAATAAAAACATTAATGGCATAATGAATACATTAGTGGCTTAATAAACACTTTACTGGCCTAATGAATACATTAGTGGCTTAATAAAGACATTAATGGCTTAATAAAGACATTAATGGCTTGATGAATACATTAATGGCTTAATGAATACATTAGTGGCTTAATAAAGACATTAATGGCTTATTAAATACATTAGTGGCCTAATAAAGACATTAATGGCTTAATACAGACATTAATGGCTTAATACAGACATTAATGGCTTATTAAATACATTACTGGCTTAATAAAGACATTAATGGCTTATTAAAGACACCAATGGCTTAATACAGACATTTATGGCTTAAAACAGATATTAATGGCTTAATGAATACATTAATGGCGTAATGAATACATTAGTGGCTTAATAAAGACATTAATGGCTTATTAAATACATTAGTGGCTTAATAAAGACATTAATGGCTTAATAAAGACATTAATGGCTGAATACATACATTAATGGCTTAATGAATACATATGGTGTAATAAATACATTAGTGGCTTAATAAAGGCATTAATGGCTTATTAAAAACATTAATGGCTTAATAAAGACATTAATGCTTATTTAATACATTAGTGGCTTAATAAAGACATTAATGGCTTAATAAAGACATTAATGGCTTAATAAAGACATTAATGGCTGAATACAGACATTAATGGCTTAATGAATACATTGATGGCTTAATGAATACATTGGTGGCTTAATAAAGACATTAGTGGCTTAATAATGACATTTATGGCTTAATAAAGACATTTGTGGCTTAATACAGACATTAATGGCTAATGAATACATTAGTGGCTTAATAAAACATTAATGGCTAAATAAAGACATTAATGGCTTAATAAAAATATTAGTAGCTTAATGAATACATTAGTGCCTTAATAAAGACATTAATGCTTAATAAAGACATTAATGGCTTAATAAAGACATTAATGGTTTAATAAAGACATTAATGGCTTAATACAGACATTATTGGCTTAATGAAAACATTAATTGCTTCATGAATTCATTAGTGGTTTAATAAAGACATTAATGGCTTAATAAAGACATTAATGGCTTAATAAAGACATTAATGGCTTAATAAAGACATTAATGGCTTAATACAGACATTAATGGCTGAATAAATACATTAGTGGCTTAATAAAGACATTAATGTTTTAGTAAAGACATTAATGGCTTAATTAATACAGACAATAATTTTACCATGTTTTCAAGAAAGATTTAACTAATAAAAATAATGATTTGAGAAAAACCTACATTCCTTTTATAATTTTTTGAGGATATCTTTAGGGAGTGTTACTAATAATACTGAAGTACAAATATACACCCTATTAAATGCTTCTCTTCATAGCTCGGGTAGCAGCATTCCAGAATACTTCCCTCAACCTCTTTGCTAGCAAAGAGCTGGAAATGGAACAGAGAGCGCAATTCCTCAAACGATTGAGCTTCACTATCTTTTGTAGCGAGAGTGATCAGTATACCAGATCTCTTCCAGATATCCAAGAACGGCTGGCTGAAAGTCTAAGACTGATACAAGTTCCAGTGGTTCATGAACAGGTATCCTTTCTCATTACCGCCAAATTTATCTACAAATTGTCTTCTCGCTCTTTCAGTCAAGTCTTAAATTGATTAAAGTCAAAAGGTGTATAGAAAAAGCATAGTGTTGTTAGCTTCGTTTATAAGATTTAGGCCTCCAGTCCATAACAATACAAGTACATCATGTATGCAATGACGTACAACATATAAAGAAGATGATAATACATTAAATGTAAGTTACCAAATTTGTCAATTTACGATACCTTTTCTCATCAATTTACGGCATTGAAAAGAAAGTTTGAAATAATATACCAGGTATGTTTTCAAAGATTCTGCTAGTTAATGTGGATGGTAACAATAACTCTACTGCAGACCTAGAAAAACTGGATGGCTCTGGCAGTTAAATTCATGGGAAAAAATGGGAATTTGAGGGAAGAATTTAAAAAAAAATTGTTTTCAGATTTCTTGAGTAAGCAACAGTATAAGTGGTAAATATGTCCCTAAAAATGTCCCCCATGTAACTGTGCAATAAAAAGTGCATTAAATTGTGAAAAGGAGTTTATAAAGATGTATTTTCACATTAATATTAATTCTGTCATGATTTATCATGGGAAGATTTTTAATACCCTGATTCAAAACTGTAGATTTTTGACACCTTGATTCAAAACTGAACATTTTTGACACCCTGATTCAAATCTGTAGATTTTTGACACCTTGATTCAAAACTGTAGATTTTTGACACCTTGATTCAAAACTAAAGATTTTTAACACCCTGATTCAAAACTAGATTTTTGACACCTTGATTCAAACTGAAGATTTTTGACACCCTGATTCAAAACTAGGTTTTTGACACCTTGATTCAAAACTAAAGATTTTTGACACCCTGATTCAAAACTAGATTTTTGACACCTTGATTCAAACTGAAGATTTTTGACACTCTGATTCAAAACTGTAGATTTTTGACACCTTGATTCAAAACTGAAGATTTTTGACACCTTGATTCAAAACTAGATTTTTGACACCCTGATTCCAAACTGTAGATTTTTGACACCCTGATTCCAAACTGTAGATTTTTGACACCCTGATTCCAAACTGTAGATTTTTGACACCTTGATTCAAAACTAGATTTTTACACCTTTATTCAAAACTGTAGATTTTTGACACCTTGATTCAAAACTGGCAAATATTATAATTAATTCCAACTCTGTTCTACTGGTCCATCCCATTCAAAAGTTTTCAGATTTTGTTGTTGTTGTAAACCCCTAAAGTTCTCTGATTATTAGTGCATCAACATTTGTAAAACCAAAACCTCTCTGTCCTTACGAGTAAGTCTCTGTGTTTCTGCAACAGAAGCAATCATATTTGATATCCCAGTTTTTGTTTCACAGTGTCTCTGTATTTTGGACAGCTTTAGGAGAGGGGAGAAAATGTTAAGTCATGTAGATATACTGTACCTTAAATAATTTGTCCAAGTCTTTATGTTTAAAATATGTTTTATTCTGTGGGTTTTGAGTTACATTCAGAGATTGAATATAAAATTACCTTAAATTTCACTCAGAAAAAAAAAGAAAAATAAAAACAAAAAGTAAAAAGATTGTTCTTTCACATTTGACATGCTTTGACCTTACATGGAGAATGCTTATTCTGTGTGTCTATCCAATCCTTGCAGGTTTTCCAGTGCTTCAGAGTTTTGCTGCTACGATTCTCTTCCCATCACCTCACTGGACTCTGGCCGACCATGATTTCTGAGATGGTGAGTGTTTTGCTTTTAAAATCATGATGGTGATATTGGAAAATAGCATCCTTCATCTCTATTGTGATGTGGAATGCGATATTTTCTTTAAAGTTATGTTATCTTAAAAAGTTATTAATTTAGATCAAATATAAACTGCTTTTGCTTTTTTTCTGACCATCAAAATGAAGTCTTGTCATATAGGAAAGAATGAGATTAGTAGATCTCAGTATAAGACCTAATGTGGAAACTCCCTCACCCAAATAGTAATCTTCCTATACAGCATAAACAACCATGGCAGTGTCTAATGCCCTCTCTCACCTGCTGCAGGCTATTTCAGCTTGATATACCAATTCTACTTGAATACTTTCGCCAACGAAGTTGGACAGAGGTTATGTTTTGCATCCGTTTGTCCATTTGTTTGTCATCAACCAAAGATTTTGATTAAATTTGGTGTGTGGTTTTGTCTCATGCTTAATGAAGAAGTGATTAAAATTTGGGTCATATTGGAACAGGGGAAGGGCAGAAATCGGGGTGGGGGGAGATGTTTTGGGGCGAATTGTCTGTCATCACTATATCACGAACTGATGATTGGATGTTGATTAAATGTGGTGTGTGTTTTTATTGTTATCACTTCAGGAAGAAGTGATTAAAATAAAATTTGGGACATATTGGAACAGGCGAGGGGCAGAAATGGAGCGGTAGTCTTTTGGGCGAGATCTGTCAAGACTTATATAGTTGAAACTTTCTAATGGAATGTGCTTAACAATGAATTTATGCCATGAAAAGAAATGAAAACAATCAATTTTCTGGACTCAATGAAAATCAAATCAAGCAGTTTCTGGTATCAAAGAGAATCAAAACAATTGGCTTCTTGCATGAAGAAAAAGATTGAATGTGAGTCTTACCTCAATAGAACTCAAACAATGAATGCTTACCCTGATTAAAACTGAAAACAATGAAATTAATGATCAGAGGGTAGATCCTGAAGTGTTTAGAATGCAAATGGCAATACAGATCAACAGTAAAAAGAAATTATTTGGGATATAACTTGGTGGGCCTAGGATTTCTCTGGTAGATTATATTGGGGATAGTGAATGAACAGGAGCGAATTCTCTACAGCGGTGATTCTTAATAGGCAGCCCGAGGGGCCAAATCTGGCCTGCCAGACAGTTCAATCTGGCCTGCGAACAATAGTTATTAAATAATGCAATACAGTGCATTGCATGTAAGATCGATCCGAATAAGACCGGTAAAAATTGCAAAATTCTCGTTCATCAGGGCTTTTCTTAGGCAGATCAGCTCGCTAAAACATTGTGGCTCATCAAATAAAATGTTATCTTTAGTTCTGCTATAAATTACGCTCGTGGCTTGTTAAAGCATGGAGATAAGTTAAAGGAAGGTGGATATGAAAACCGCTGGCATCTGGCGTACTTCCTTCTAATCGCGCACACTCTCAACTTGTTTGTATTCAGGGATTGTTTTGACAGGTTTTGTTTGTCACATGACACTGGTTTTGCCACGCAATTGGCCAATGGCCTGATTCTATTGTAAAATGATGGCCCTTCAAAAAATTTAATTAAGAACCCTTGCTCTACAGAGTGCCAAAATTCTAGTTTCTATTGCATTGCACCTTTATTTCACCTTTTACACTACTGCTTCCTTAGTATTTTTTTAGGTACCGTATTAATTAAGCTCTCTGGCACCAGAGCAGTCACTTACGACCTTAAAGATATATAGACAAGGATAGTGTTAAGGAAAATGGAACCCTGTGTTAAATATATGGGGCTAATATTGAGCCGCCATTTTGAGGGCCTCGCATGATTGTGCGTATAAAGCGTACGATAGTCTGTACTGTAAGTCTACGCATACGGACGATGAGAGTTGTAACTTAACTGCATAGTCAGGTGACTATCTTATGAAGCCCCCAAAATGACATCAGTCCCAAATCTTTATCATTAGCGCTATAGGAAGTGTTTAAACTTCACTTTACACTATCCTTGATATAGACATCAACATGTGCTTAAGTGTATGACAATATGCTATAAATTCCATGAAAATAGCCAAACTTTCTTCAAAATTAGTTAAGAAATTGACCATTTTGAATTTTTGGGGCATTATTATGATAATTTTGCAATTTGTTTTATATATTTTTTTAATTGCGACAAAACGTAGGAATTTTCTTTAGGTTTATATGTTGTTTATCGATCCTTCACCAACATTCTTTGGATGGAAGCAGTTGAATATGACCAACTGAATGGCCGTGTGGTTTTAATCTTCATCAACCCCAATCAAAATGTAGCAGGAGAAAACAGTGTGATGATTTTCAGTGACTGACATTTATGACAGAAATTTAAAAAATCAGATTAGATTTTGAGCTGTCTCTTCTTTCAAACAACTTTTGCATGCATTGAAAATTCTTCAAATTTTGATCAGCCATAGTGTAGTAACTAAGATGGATGGTGTTATACTTAAAAGACTATGCTCTTCAGACTTGAAAGCGTTATCTAGTGAGTTTACCTTTAAAAAAAAAGTACAGGTGATGTAAATGAATATATTTTCCCCTTCTTGATGACTTCAGGTTCAAGTTTTCCTCCACCTGGAAGAACAACTGAGCTCTGCTTCGGGTCAGTCCCCAGACGCGACCAAGAAGTCGGCTTTCCGACGAGTAGCAACAGCCGACATTGCCAGCTTCTTTCAGAGCAGCAGCTCGGGGTCTAACAGCAGCTTGATTCACAACAAGTCATGGCTGTCCCTGTACCTGTCCACGTGCAAGCTGCTGGATTTAGCATTGTGTCTACCTTCAGATACACTGCCGCAGTTCCAAGTGTAAGTTACATTCTGTTTTACTGATGCCCTCTGTCACTTTTTCAGGCTCTCTCGCCTTGCAAACCACTTTTGCTAAGTTTGTGCCACTTACAGTACCACCATTTTAGTTGTCATTTTTTAGGATTCTCACTCATTTTTATTTGTACCCTGAGATATTTCAGATGTAAGTTAAAATCTCGCTGACATTATTGGCATAAAAGACAAGATCTGCCTGTTTGGCTTATTATAAGATTTCTGCTTAGTACAGTGTAGTGAGGTACTTGCACCACAAATGTTGATAGCTTCCTGACTACTAATAGAGTGATATGGACAGGCAGACATGAAATTATTTGGATTAGCACAAATATATTTATATTTTTGCAATAAAGATAAGTCAGTAAAAGTTGATGGACAGCTAGGTGAACTAATTATGCCCACCAACAAAATTTTGGAGGTCTCATTTTGAATTAGAAATGAGTCACTTAAAAGTCGATGGAAAGCTAGGTGAACTAATCATGTCCACCAACAAGTTTTTGGAAGTCACATTTTAAATTAGAAATGTGTCACTTAAAAGTCGATGGAAAGTTAGGGTAACTAATCATGTCCACCAACAAATTTTTGGAGGTCTCATTTTGAATCAGAAATAAGTCACTTAAAAGTCGATGGAAAGTTAGGGTAACTAATGATGTCCACCAACAAGTATTTGAAGGTCTCATTTTGAATTAGAAATGTGTCACTTAAAAGTCGATGAAAAGCTAGGTGAACTAATCATGTTCACCAACAAGTTTTTGGAGGTCACATTT
This sequence comes from Chiridota heheva, assembly GCA_020152595.1. NCBI lineage: Eukaryota > Metazoa > Echinodermata > Holothuroidea > Apodida > Chiridotidae > Chiridota > Chiridota heheva. Next base: position 801,833 of record JAIGNY010002039.1, read on the forward strand.
TGAATTAGAAATGAGTCACTCAAAAGTCGATGGAAAGTTAGGGTAACTAATGATGTCCACCAACAAGTATTTGAAGGTCTCATTTTGAATTAGAAATGTGCACTTAAAAGTCGATGAAAAGCTAGGTGAACTAATCATGTTCCCCAACAAGTTTTTGGAGGTCACATTTTGAATTAGAAATGAGTCATTTAAAAGTCGATAGAAAGCTATGGGAACTAATCATGTCCAACATCAAATTTTGCATTTTGAATTAGAAATGAGTCACTTAAAAGTCGATGGAAAGCTATGGGAATTAATCATGTCTAATATCAAGTTTTTGGAGGTCACATTTTGAATTAGAAATGAGTTACTTAAAGTCGATGGCAAGCTAGGTGAACTAATTATGTTCACCAACAAGTTTGTGGAGATCACATTTTGAATTAAAAGTGAGTCACTTAAAAGTCGATGGAAAGCTATGGGAACCAATCATGTCCGACATCAAGTTTTGGAAGTCACATTTTGAATTAGAAATGAGTCACTTAAAAGTCAATGGAAAGCTATGGGAACTAATTATGTCTAATATCAAGTTTTTGGATGTCACATTTTGAATTAGAAATAACTTACTTAAAAGTCGATGGAAAGTTAGGGTAACTTATGATGTCCAGCAACAAGTATTTGGATGTCTCATTTTGAATTAGATATGTGTCTCTTAAAGTCGATGGCAAGCTAGGTAAACTAATTATGTTCACCAACAATTTTTTGGAGATCACATTTTGAATTAAAAATGAGTCACTTAATAGTCGATGGAAAGCTATGGAAACCAATCATGTCCAACATCAAGTTGTGGAGGTCACATTTTGAATTAGAAATGAGTCACTTAAAAGTCGATGGAAAGTTAGGGTAACTAATCATGTCCAACATCAAGTTTTTAAAGATCACATTTTGAACTAGAAATGAGTCACTTAAAAGTCGATGGAAAGCTAGGAGAACTAATCATGTTCACCAACAAGTTTTGGAGATCAAATTTTGGATTAGAAATGAGTCACTTAAAAGTCGATGGAAAATTAGGGTAACTAATCATGTCCACCAACAAGTATGGGAGGTCTCAATTTGAATTAGAAATGGGTCACTTAAAAGTCGATGGAAAGGTAGGTGAACTACAATATGTTTTGGGAAGTCACATTTCGAATTAGGAATGTGCCACCTCTACTACCATCATTACATGTTACGTAACCATCTCTTTTATACAGATACAAGTGGGCTTTCGTTGGTGAGAATTTTGAGAGTCAGTCAGACACACAGTTCATTCCACATGTGGCTAGGGTAGCCAAACTCCTAAGGGCAAAACAGGTAAGGTTTGCTCTCATTCCATTAATTACTATTTACTAAGATAATCAAATCAATTGTATTTTGAAGTGACATGTGATATGATATGAGTTCTGTAATATTGTGTGTGTACGTGGTGCATATTCAACTAAGATTTTTGAAATTTTCACCCTTTAGAAAAAGGCTATTTGTAATCGTAGCTAAAAGTGATTGTAAAGGATTAGTTCAGTGGTCAAGCTTTTCCATCTTATATGAAAGAGGACTTCAAAAGAAACAAAATAGTGAAAAAAGCGTTCAAAAATGTTATTCCGTTAAGAAGATATTCAAGTTTACAGCTTAATTGTATAGAAATGACTGGTGTAGTACACGTACTGTAAGTCTACTATGGAGAGTTAGTGTCTTCATCCTCACATTCTTAACAATTGTCAATGTATTTTAAAGAAAGTTTATTTAATTTCTTTTTGAATAATATTTTCCCTCAAACTCTCTTCAGGTGGTATATTATAAATACCCTTCCTAGATTCAGTTTTACAGTTTTAACATATCTCATAGTGAATGAATATCCTGGAACAAATATTTCATGATATGCAATGATATTACAGTTAATACAAATTTTGTAAATCAATCAGCCAATGGAAGAAGAAGCATCAGAACCACAAAACCTTTTGGTTCTGGTTAACATATCTCATGGTTTTTAAGCCACAAAATCGCAGGAGAAAATATGATTAAATTCATAAATACTTGAGGAATCAGAGGCTGTGATGTCACAACTAGTCTGATTTCAGTTGTTTCTACACAACTGACACTAAACTTTAAACTTAGATATCATCCTTAACGGAATAAGATTTTTTCTTCTTAAGTCCTCATCCAAATAAGATAGACATTACTACCACAACATTAGAACGTGCGCACAGACCATGACCCATCTGTGTACCACTAATAGCATAAAGCTGATATATCGTTTATGATGTTTACGTCTTTTAGCACTTTAAGCTCCGCCCACCATGCATATTAATGACACCAGTTGATAACTTAAGCATGTACACAATAACAAACAAAACTACCATGCCAAATATGATGCAAAATGACATACACTTGCTCATTTATCACTTTTTATACATTTTCAAAATATTTGTAAGGGGGGACATTTCCCCAGAAAAAAAATACTAAATAAAGTTTTAATAAAATCCCCCAAAATACCAAAACCTTAGGCCAAATTTCCCCCCAAAAGGTCAACTGGCATTTTCAAGCAATAGTTTGGCATTTTCAAGCCATACTTTGGCATTTTTGAGCCATAGTTTGGCATTTTTGAGCTATAGTTTGACATTTTCAAACCTTAGTTTGGCATTTTTGGTGGTATCCCTTAGGTCTCTTCCCCCCCATCAAATTTGAATGCTGCCCAGCCCACTATGTATATTAATGAAATTCAACGATTTTACAATATGAACATGTACACATCAGCTAACATCATAATTATACTAAACATGAAACAAAACAGACGTGTGGTTGTTAAAAAATTAACATTTCAAGATTTTTACTTTAAGCCCTGCTTACTCATTAATATGCATGGCATCGTCAAAAACAATAGGGCACATCTATAGACCATGGGCTATCTGTGTACCACATATGACATGGATCCAGTTTATCGTTCTTGAGATAACGTGTTTACAAGCTCTTTTCAGCAAAATCATTTTAAGCTCCGCCCACTATGCATATTAATGAAATTCATCATTTTTAAGCCATGAACATGTACACACCAGCTAACATCATAATTAGACCAAATATGAAACAAAACAGACATGTGGTTATTAAAATATGAACATTTCAAGGTTTTTACATTAAGCCTCGCCTGGGCTATCTGTGTATCACATATGACGTGAATCCAGTGCTCCATTCTTGAGATATCGCGTTTATGAGCTGGCTGTCATATACACCCATACACATTTATACACCCATACATACATACATACACAAACACACACGCCATCATGGCCCCATAGTTTCCAAATGCTACTGCATTGGAACCAAAAATCAAAGGAATTCTTTCAAATGATTCCCAAATCACCTCAATGGGAAATAGTAATTTTCTAAACTTTTTAGTACAAACCCCACTACTTCTAGTTTATAGTTTTGAACATAAAGCCCACACAGTAAAAACAATTTTACCTCATTTTTCAGAACAATGGACCCGTCAAGCCCAACCTGCAACGGATCAGCCCAACCCGACCGTATCTTGCCATGACGAGTATCAAATCCATCGATGAACTTCTACCATTCTTCAACACACTCTGTTCAGTGGACCTTGCACTGAAAAGCGAAACCCCGGTCAAGAGTCATCTGTCACAGAAAAAGCCTGAAAAATCACTTTTGGATGGTTCGTACAAGTGGGACGAGGGCGGCACAGCATTGTGTGATGATGAGTTTATTGAGCGTCTTATTGAGCGGGATTTTCTTGTACCACTCTTCTAGGGGGGATGTTTCTGGTAAAGAGATTCTAGGGGGATGTTTCTCGTAAAGAGGGTATGTTATATTTGTAAAGAGAGAGAATGTTGTCTTACGAAACTTCTTGACCTTCACTAATATATCTGATTCATAATGGTAATTTCACTTCTGCAGCGATAATTAATTGGCTTGTTGGTGTATGGTCGGTGATTGTGTAAGCATTTTGACCAATCAGAAATGTTGGATTATATTGCATTTTTATCTCCAATGTTAATATGATAAGCGATCTTTAAGGTGATAAAGAAAGTTGTGCAAATTTTTTGATCAAATTAATTGTCTGTCTGGTCGTTAATTCAGATTCGTTCAGCTACACGCTCATCTTTTTGTATTGAGCAGACTTTGTGAAAACAGACCGACATTCCTTAAGATTTTGGGGAAGAAGTTCATTTTCCAAGATCAAAATTATAAAGAGGCGATATTATCATTTCTCTAGATCAAAAATTAAAGGTGTTTGTTCTTCATTTAATATTCCTTGATGGTGGTCAGAAGATAATTTTGTCAGGTAGTGTGTGCAATGGAAGGGAGGAGGTGGTGTGTGTTTGGAAGGGAGGAGGTGGCGTGTGTTTGAAAGGGAGGAGGTGGCGTGTGTTGGGAAGGGAGGAGGTGGCGTGTGTTGGGAAGGGAGGAGGTGGCGTGTGTTTGGAAGGGAGGAGGTGGCGTGTGTTTGGAAGGGAGGAGGTGGCGGCGTGTTTGAAAGGGAGGAGGTGGCGTGTGTTTGATAGGGAGGAGGTGGCGTGTGTTTGGAAGGGAGGAGGTGGCATGTGTTTGGAAGGGAGGAGGTGGCGTGTGTTTGGAAGGAAGGAGGTGGCGTGTGTTTGGAAGGGAGGAGGTGGCGTGTGTTTGGAAGGGAGGAGGTGGCGTGTGTTGGGAAGGGAGGAGGTGGCGTGTGTTGGGAAGGGCGGAGGTGGTGTGTGTTAGGAAGGGAGGAGGTGGCGTGTGTTGGGAAGGGAGGAGGTTGCGTGTGTTGGGAAGGGAGGAGGTGGCGTGTGTTAGGAAGGGAGGAGGTGGCGTGTGTTGGGAAGGGAGGAGGTGGCGTGTGTTTGGAAGGGAGGAGGTCCCGTGTGTTGGGAAGTGAGGTGGCGTGTGTTGGGAAGGGAGGGATGGCGTGTGTTGGGAAGGGAGGAGGTGGCCTCTGTTGGGAAGGGAGGAGGTGGCGTCTGTTGGGAAGGGAGGAGGTGGCGTCTGTTGGAAAGGGAGGAGGTGGCATCTCTTGGAAAGGGAGGAGGTGGCGTCTGTTGGAAAGGGAGGAAATGGCATCTGTTGGGAAGGGAGGAGGTGGCGTCTTGTTTGCAAGGTAGGAGGTGGCGTCTGTTTGCAAGGGAATGGGGAAGGGGTTATTGTCAAGTTTTGCATTGGAATGCAGTTGATCAAATCCAAATTGATGGGTGCAGTTTGAGTATTCTCAGGTTACGTGTTAATCTATAATTGTGATTCATTCCTTCAATATTTTTCAATACAGTAATTTTTTAACTCGTGAAAGTGTTCTTCAATTCGTCTGCTGAACTTTATTCAAGTACTTTTCTGTATTTCATTATTAAACCTCATTATATTCTATGGTCTTTCTCATGTTTGCTTGAGCCTTAACTTTTCAGTCATTGAAATCATTTTTTAAGGCTCCTTCCAAACATTATTTAAGAGACTGCCAACGATACTGTTTTGCCATCTTCTCGGGTATAACTATGTAAGAATTATTGGAGCTTTTATTGTATTGAAGAGTGGTAGTATGCATGCCATATGATCAGGTCATATTTTCTTAATATAAAGCTTTAAATTATGTTTAGGGCGGAATGGAGGGGTCTGTTCCCCATGTTTTTCAGAAATAGCAGTTTGGTTGACTCCTTTGATGTCATCACAGTAGGACCATCCTCCGCACAGCTTTCATAGGCTGCAATATATTTTAGTTGAGGAAAACATGATTGTGTGAGAGAGGTGGGGGAGGGGGGGGATGGATGAACATCTTTTAATTATGCATATAATTCAATACAAAAAAGTAACAATGATTGCAAATCTTTGGTGGCAAGTACACCCCTTGTTCCTGTGGGGATCCCCTTGTTCATATTCCCCTTGTTCTTATGGGGAATCCCCCTTGTTCCTATGGGGATCCCCTCTTGTTCCTACGGGGATCCCCCTTGTTCCTATGGGGATCCCCCTTGTTCCTATCCTATCCCCCTTGTTCCTATTCCTCTTGTTCTTATGGGGAATCCCCCTTGTTCCTATGGGGATCCCCTTGTTCCTATGGGGAACCCCCTTGTTCCTATGGGGATCCCCCTTGTTCCTATGGGGATCCCCCTTGTTCCTATGGGGATCCCCTTATTCCTATCTATCCCCCTTGTTCCTATCTATCCCCCTTGTTCCTATGGGGATCTCCCTGTCCCTATGGGGATCTCCCTGTCCCTATGGGGATCCCCCATGGCTCTTTGGATGCACTCCTGTCAGTTTCTTTCTCACAAAGTTGTAGTTGGTGTTATTATTGATCATAATTAATCTGGGGTGGACGCAAAATTTACACTAAAATAATAATTGTAATTCATAGAATGTTACTCAGGAAGTAACAAGTTGAGTGTCTCAAATGTCTTTACATTTTGGTAACAACACATTTGAAAACCTTATATCAAGTCACTGTTTCACATTTGAATTTTTGTCTCTTGAGAGCATGTTTACCTTTACAAGAATATAGCTTTAAGGTGGTGTCCGCAGAGGTAGGGAACAACCCCCTTCACCAGGGAACTCGATCCCCTGTCAAAGATTGAAAAAAAAAAAAAAATCAGGGGGCTGTGAGCATTAAAGAAAATATGGATTCTAACTGACATTTCCATCGATGTTAGTTCCCCTGCCCAGGGACACTAGCCTTCCCTCTTGGACGAATCCTACACGTGGGGTCACTCCCCATGTAGATTTTGTCATTTGATGGATTTAGAATTTGAGGGTAAATGATTATTTTATACTGTTAGATTTGGTCTCTTCAGAAAAAGAATTCTGATTTGGGTTGTACATGAGTGATTTATTCATGTATCTAAAATTCTTGAAAATGTATCCATATCCAGCTAAAGAAATAAACTTCCATCAGTAATATCTTGAAAGCAATTGGTTTGAACCTTGCAATATTGGTAATAATTTCCAAGAACAGGTTGCTTTCAAAAATGATGTTCCCATTGCAGAGAATATCGTTCATGTTCACTAAAGTTGTCTGCACTATTGACAGTTCTTTCAGTTCCACTTACTTCAGCTGGTCACTTTTGTCATGAAACAAATAGCAATCCGAATATTGTGTGCTTTGTTTACTTTCACGCCACATAGTGGTGGGTAAGTATGAGATAAGATGCTCGGGGTCTAGGGCAAAAACAGTTCAAATCAAGACGTAAATTGCAGCGTTTATATAAAATAATATAACAACAAATATTATTTTTCGGAAGTGTGAAGGGTAATTCTCCTCGGCAAATCCGAGCCACTATATTGAAAATGATGAAGATCAAAAAGGTCCATCACCTATTTTGTCATTATCAAGCATAGGTGTCTGCCAATTTTTGGGGCTGTTTTAACACACATTCCTTTCCTTAATTTGTACAGGCCCTCTAGGACTGGGAGTAATGTCCCCCTTATCTTCTCAGTGGTAATGTTTGAGAGTTATTTCTGTGGGAAGCATCGCATTCATTCACGTATTTATTTTTTTAAACTGGTTTTCATAAGTTTTTATATTTGACAGTTCCACAAAATGTAGTGATGGGAAAGCCGTTTTTATATCAAAGTTCATTTAGAAGACAAATTTTGTTTTGTTTTTGATGCTGGTGTAATATTTGTGATGTTAGATATTTTTTATTCATATGTAAGAATTTATTAGAGGTTTTTCACATGTCTGAAAAAGTGCATTATTTGTGCAATAACATTTTGTTTCAGTTCAGTGTATCTATTTTCTCTTTGAATTTCATGCAGAGTATTCAGAATGAGAGTTAAGAAATGAAGAATTTTAATGATCAAAATTAACGACGAACAAGAGAGAATCTAGAACAAAATAAAACAATAGCATTTTAAAGTAAAGACCGATGAAACTTACTGTATTTTCATTAAAACATTTTTTCACACCTGTCGAAATGTTACTCATCAATTATTTTTTGTGATAAAAGTTTTCTGAGGGAATTCTTATTTCGTAGGAAAAAGTGAAAATATATTGTCAGAAAACACTTGTAATGTTTACTTGTGGACAGTTTATTTGGGATACTGATCATTGATGATGGGAGGGAGGAATAAAATTAATTAATAATAATCATTAGTTAAATTAAAATGGTAATAAATTAAGAATTATGATTAATCAGATATGTGGGTTACTGATATATATATATTGTATAATATAAGATATTTGACACAAACATTGCAGAAAGTATTTATGTAGAGAACGGATATGTGAGAATACACTTTCATACCTTGAAGTAATGTGGTCTTCTCTTTTGTAGTAAGCCAAGTTTTGTTTTAACTGCTATTCAGACCTCTGTTGAGGCAAACTTTCCAGTGTTCCCATTTTCTTTGCTATTGTGACACTCTTTTCAGGCGAGAAGTTTGTTTGTAAACTAGATGCAAATTACTATTAAACAAAAGCTTATTGTACTGAGTTCTTTTCAGGTGAAAAATTCCAAAAATACTGGCAATATTCCATAAATTAAACATTTTGCGATCGCTGCTGATGATGGACTGATCGCTATGACTCCTTTCTGCCTCACAGGATGAGCAAAATAAACTAGATAAGAACACATCACATGCTGTGACTTTATGTACTAAAAGAAACAGAAATACATGAAAGAAGTACAAGATTCATGGCATCATTTATGATTCGGTTCTTACAATTTCAATAGGGGATAAAGAATAATACACAATTTACACAACTAAATTTACACAACTAAATTTTCCTCTCTTGAGGACTTAGATTTTGCTGATGATATTGCTCTACTTTTATCTACATATCAACACATGCAAACCAAAGTGACCAGGCTTAATCAGTATGATGCAAAAAGTGGGCTAAGAATTAATAAGGATAAGACAGAGCTCATAAAAGTTAACAGCAAATGTGCAAACTAAATTTTATATCGATAACCAACAACTAAATGAAGTAAATAAGGTTCAGATATCTTGGTGCAATAGTAAGCTTACAAGGTGGTGGCGAGGAAGATTTCCAAAACAGAATCTCTCAAGCAAGAGTAGCATTTATAAAGTTTAATAAGATATGGAACTCAAGCACATTCTCAATATATACAAAAATACAACTGTTTAACTCTCTTGTTATTGTCTGTACTCTTGTATGGTTGCGAGACTTGGAGAGTTAATGTAGCAGATAATAAAAAGCTGGATACATTTATGTTCAAATGCTACAGGAGAATTTTGAAGATCAGATGGCCGTATGTAATGTCTAACAATGAAGTACTGAGAATCACTAAACATGACAAAATTAGCACTGAAGTAAAAAGGTGGTGGTGGATTGGTCATGTGATGCGCATGAGCACTATTAAGCACTGTGTGACAGGTATGATGTGGAAACCAGAGTCCGGGAGAAGGAAAGCTGTTCGTCCTAGAACGACCTGGAGAAGGACAGTCGGGAAGGAGAGGAAAGTGATGGGATGGAGCTCATGGACAGAAGCCAGACAAATTGCAAATAACAAGTCCAGTGGAGAGTGTGCACTGCAGCCTTATGGGCCAGAGGAAACTAGGTGAGGTGAGGTGAGTACATATTCATGGCATCATTAAGATTCAATTTTACATTTTCAATAAGAGGATAAAGAATAATAAACAATTTACACAACTAAACTTTCCTACTCTGGCAAACTTAACCTCTCTGCCCACTACGGGCTTTGTTAATCCGATTCCCGTCATCCAGAACGGTTAGCAAACAGTTCTGCTTATCACTTTTGCTAAAAACTCAAAAGATTTGGAAAAGTGCCAATGGATTAAAACTTGCGAGGGGCTGAATCAACATCTAAATGTCAATGCATTGGTCATGCATGATTGTGGATTTGAGGTTTGTTTTCCCACGTAGTTACCATGTTGCTATGGTGGGCGTGGCCTATTTCATAACCTGGAAAGGTTAATTCACTTTAATAACTTCCAATTTTTCCTGGTGCAGAATTCTAAAACCACCTTGCAAAAAAGTAATTTCTTAAAACTTGCAATAGAAGCATTTACTTCTGGTCCTTAATTATTTTGTACATTGAAATATTTTGCATAATTACTTTACTGAGGCAAACGATGTGGATGACGTGCCAGCTGCAGAGTTTTCTTACCTACAAACAACTTGCAATGATTCTTTGACTCAAATTAATTTGCTTGCATAAGTTTCGTTTTGTTGAAAGTAAGATATTCCTAATTTTCATTGTTTGGCACATAATTTGATAAGCTACTTAAACCTACTAACAAAGTACTAAGAAATTTTCTCAAATGAATACGATTACCACTTAAGTGCTGTTAATGTATGATGACGACAAAACGAGTAAAATGCAAGAAAGGAGCATACCAACTTGCAAAAGAGTATCAAATACTAAGTACTCCTTAGTTCCTAACAAGCATCAGGGAAATTAGCACCTGCTTGAAATGAGTCGCAGCTAATCAAGAAGAGTCGCTTATCAAGAAGAGTCTATGTGACTATCAACTGCCAGGACTATCAACTATTCCCACTGCACATCTTAAAATAATATAACAAGATGATAGGCTGTAATATAAAAGATGATGGGCTAAGAAGGGTTAGTCACCACATAAATAGGCAAAACTAACACCACCACCACCACAAAAGTCAAATACAGAAAACAAAAGAGTTTTAACTCTTCTTGAAGAGGATGTCAGCAGCATAGTGAGTGCCCAATTTCAACCACCTTGGCAAAATTTAACCACATTTATGATGACCATGACATAGGTTTTCATGTGACTCTCACTTGATTATTTGGACAATTTGATAGAGAATTATTGTACAATTTTTGTTGGTTGTAATAGCAGAAATTGGAGAAAAAAAAGCAAATATAATATTAGCTCTCATCAACTCATGTTCTTGCTCGTAAAAATTGGTGAAATTGTTATGACGTCAGGCAAACAACATAGGCCTAGTGTTAGTTTTTTGGTTTCTTTTCGGGACTTGGTGGAATATTATGCTTTTCATATTAATAAACTATGTTATAAACTCAAATTAAATATTTTTTTTTGTGTCATGCCCTCTTTAATTGAGCCCGATTTCCACTAATTAGATGCTTTCTTCTTGAATTGTGCAGTTAAGAATAACAATTGATTGAGTTTATCTTGATAGTACTGATGATGGGACACTACATTTTGCTAGTATACCTGCTGGGTAAATAGGCACATTTAACACACAGTGGTTGAAATTCTTGTCCATTGCAGAATGTTTGAATTGACAAAAATGTTTTTACCAAAAATTGAACTAACGACGCCACAGATCTCAAATCTAACATCATAGATTATTTCAGAGAATAGGAGAATAAGTTAAAAACTTGATGAATCAATATTTGTTTTCAAAACAAACAAAAAATTATAAATGTGTTCCTTAAACGGTTGAAATTATGACCTATTATATTATCACTACAATAAGTTATTAGTCTGAATTATTTCTACATTATATGATATATTCCTGAGTGTATATACACGCTGAACAACCTAAAAAATTAATCACTTACAAAATTGAATCAATACTGCATAATAGGACAGAATTATCGTAAAAGTTTACACTATCAATTTGAAAATAAAATTATACAAAATTACTTTGATAGAATAAAACTGGATATGAAGATCTCCCACACTAAGAAATCATCGAAAAATATAATCTGAAATGAAAGAAAAAAAGAATATTACAAATCATTCACAAAGAACTACTGAAATTTACATTCAAAGGCATAAAAAGTGGGGGGCGGGGGCATGTTTTAGCCTGCTTAAATGCTTTCTGCCGCCCCACCTGTCTGACTAAATGCTTTCTGCCCAGTTGAAGAGCATGGTGGGAAACTGTTAACATAAAATAGAGAAACAATTCAGTAAAACTCAACAAAATGTTTGTAAAATTATGGGAAATGTTTTGTACAATTTGCCATCATTTCCCAAAAATTGAAGTAATTTACCAAACATGAAGTAAATTTTTTAAAACCTATTTTAATAAAGGAAGAAAAATTCATCAAAATTGGAGAAAAGCTTCCCAAAATAAATGATATTTCATGAAAATTGAAGATTTTCCGATTAACTGCAACGTTTTTATGGAAACTTGATTTACCAGTGCAAGAGGTCACCCTTCCTATGCCTCTGAGTACATTTTGTTTTGAGCTATGGCTGAACAAATTCAACTTTGAGGTTTTTTTTTCTTCACATACCCAAATTTGTTTTGCATGAAAGGGTGGACAGTAGTTCAAGGTCTTTGAATAATTATTTATAGTTCTTCCCTGAATTTCCATACTTGAAATTAGGAGAAAATTAACTTGAAAAAAAATCAAATATGGTTAGGATTGGCAACAAACTCTCTGGTGGAATTATAAGTTTTCCATAACAAAATTATGACAGAGGAGTCTTTTAAAGGACTGGTGACATGTAGAAGCAAGTTTGTTGTAAACTGATGTTTGACACTCACTAAATACTAAGTAAACCCTATTTCTTCAAAATAATAGTTTAAAAAGTGTGAAAATTGCATTAATCTGAAGTTCAGAATAACCACTTTCTGTGGCGTCAGCAAATTTATTTAAAAATGTGATGTTGCAAGTTGTAGATCCCTGCAGAACTGCCTGTGTGAACGCGTACAAAGTAATTACAGACCTAAAATGTCGTCAGCAAATAGTTAAGAAATTTCATCCTCTGATACCTCAGATGCAGAGATTCCTTTTCAGGAACTTGACGGAGACATTATAGACCCCCATGGTATACCTGAAGATGCAATCAACCATAAATGTTTGAGATATTACCGGGAGAAGTTAGCCACCCTTGAGCTGGCTGAACGTAAAGTTCCAGACCTAAACATTCATATATCATCACAACAAACCCTTCGCGAATGCCTTCACAACATTGACACCACAGATTTAAGGTAACATACGAATACATTTTGGAAATATTTAGCGCCTCTCAGTCTCATCCGGTAGATTTACTGATTCATACAATTCTCTCTTTTTCGTCCAAGTTTTACCATCATGTGATCTACTTCCTGGAAATCACCATAAGAAAGCTAAAAGCTTAGGCCTACAACTGGACTCGAGCTAGTTGTAGCTGATAAATACATGCATTGTTTGTGTAGGCCTGCATCCAACTTGACACGACACAAAATTTTAATAATAGAAATTAGACTAGCAAGTCGTTTATATGAGTGGCAAAAATGGGTTTTTCTACGATTGTAAAAGACTGAGAAAATTTTCGAACTACATATGTATTAGAAAGTTGTTCCAAATTATAAAATACATCAGTTGATACCAAAATTGCTAGGTGTCACCAGTCCTTAAGTTCTTAAAATGCTCCAACTATCAAACCAAACAGAAAAAAAAAACAGAAAAAAGGCCTGACCAGTCAGTGACTGCCCGATGGACAACTAAGATTATCTACTTGTAGAAAGTAATCCATTAGTAAGGTGGGTGGTAGAAATAAGCTTAAAAATCTATGGACAAGTGGAGATAAGGTTGCACGGACAAGTGGAGATAAGGTTGTTCCTTACTTAAATATCCAGAAATAACTCTAAAAATAAATACTACCATCACAATCAGTTCAAACTTGACCAACTTTACTGCCAATTTGTGAATTTTTAAGTCAAATACATGATGTAAGAATCCCCTTTGTCAATCAATTGTTTTTAATATTTTACCACAATCTTTAAATGGTGCAGCAGCTTGTTTTGAGGATTGACAAAAATATTACAGGTTTTGAAAAATTATAATAATTCACCAGTTTCAAATATTAAAATTATCAAGAGAAATCTATATAATTCTCAGCAGTTTTAAAGATCAAAATTATGACAAGAAATCTATATAATTCTCATCAGTTTCAAATATTAAAATTATCAGAGAAATCTATATAATTCTCAACAGTTTCAAATATCAAAATTATTAAAGAAATCTATATAATTCTACCAGTTTCAGATATTAAAATTTTGACAAGAGAAATCTATATAATTCTCACCAGTTTCAAATGTAAAATTATCAAGAGACATCTATATCATTTTCACCAGTTTCAAATATCAAAATTATCAAGAGAAATCTATATAATTCTCACCAGTTTCAGATATCAAAATTATGACAAGAAATCTATATAATTCTCACCAGTTTCAAATGTAAAATTATCATGAGAAATCTATATGATTCTCACCAGTTTCAAATATTAAAATTATGACAAAGAAATCTATATAATTCTCACCAGTTTCAAATATTAAAATCATTAAGAGAAATCTATATAATTCTTACCAGTTGCAGATATTAAAATTTTCAAGAGAAATCTCTATAACTCTCACCAGTATCAAATATTAAATTTATCAAGAGAAATCTATATAATTCTTAACAGTTTTAAATATTAAAATCATCAAGAGAAATCTATATAATTCTCACCAGTTTCAAATATTAAAATGATCAAAGGAAATCTACAGAATTACAGTACATAGGATTTTTCAACTGTTTCTCAATCTCAACTTACAACAAAAAAACCCACGTCAGACATAATACTAAATCAAGTTTTTCTAATTCTTAAAAACAGAATTCTACCCAGATTTTGATGCTCTAGGTACTTAACATCTCTTTTTTTAAAGCTAAGGTTATACATAGATGTTCATTTGACCGTTTGATAAACCAGTTGTGTAACACAGGTGAATGAAGCCGCACTGTGGTTGGAACCCTAAACCTCTAACTTGTTATAAAAGAAAACATTTTCTCTCGCTGTGCAAACACCTTTCAATGAAATATAAAATGAAATGATTTATCCTGTATGACTTACTATCTTTGGCTACAGGACGTTCAACATGTGAAGCCCCAGAGAGACTGTAGTGCCGATGAGCCCCGCAAGAGAGAGAAAACACAAGATGGCCCCTGGGGTTCGTGCTTTCGGATCTGCCGGAATACAACAAATGTGTTCAAGATAATTAATCAGGTCTATAGTTGAGGAGGGGATGGGAAGTAGAATTTTAATAGTGGCCCATTTTAAGATCCTTCTTTAGTCCATGTCTGGCAAGTAGAGCACCATTCAAGTCATTCCTTTCCAAGGGTAGCATGTAACTGTTATGTTATCCAAGGGTAGCATGTAACTGTTATGTTATCCAAGGGTAGCATGTAACTGTTATGTTATCATTTTAATTCCCATAAGCTTAGCCATACAGACAAAATATTACCAAGGCCTGTCAGTGTGTCATCTTATTCTTCATATTATGGATTAAATGCTGCAAGCCCCAAAAATAGGAATTGAGTAAGTAAAGGGCAGAATTTAAAATGACCTGGGAAAGGACGAATTCCAACTCTTTCCATTCTTCTTGCTGACCCCATGGAATCTGGCCGCATGCTACTAATTAAACCCTAACTCTTCAAAGTTCAATTAACTATGCTGAAGATTTATTGGAGATAATGCATAGAAAACTAATTTGGGCTGTCATGATACAGGTAAGTCAGTATGGCACTAATAATCAAAGAACCAGAAAACCAAAGGTTTTGAGGTTCTAATGCAGAATATGGATTTTGAGTTTGAACTATTGCATACTAAATGTTATAACACAATGTGCTCAACGTTACAATGACAACCAAATACATGTAACATAAGAGTTTTTACAAGAATGGAATTCACAATTAATTACATTCAACCAGTGTTCAACCATGTTAAGCCCCGCCCATTATGCATATTATTGAAATTCAACATTTTTTTGTACCCATGAACATGTATACAGAAGCTACCAACCAAATTCCACTACATATAAAACAAAACATATGCACTTGTTAAAATATGAGCATTTTTAGATTGAAACATTAAACCCTCCCCCTACTCGTTAATATGCATTCGTATATCACACTACCTATAATAAGTGTTTGGTACAGAATTTCTTTCATTATGAAAATATTTCAAATGACTGGGATACAAATATCAAAAGGATCAGAATTTTGGAATAAATCCAGAACATCAATGATGCTGAAGCTCAACTTTATCTCCTAAATGTTAAAAAGAGTCGTAAAGATGATATCGCAAAAAGATGAAATGAAAGTTCAAGCATACATCCATCACTAATTTTAATATTCCCATGGAATTTCACTTTAATATATTTGATAGAGGACAATGAAAGAAACAGATTGGTGAAATCACAAAGTTGATATCTTATTCTTACAAGAACTTATTGAATTTGAAATATTTTTCTTGTCTGTGTAAAAGAGATTGTTGGTCTGAATCTTGAGTCATCATTATGATGTCATTACAGCACTTCCTGTACTATTCTTTATGTATATTTTTGAAAATTAATAGAATAAAATTGTTGACAAGCCCCGCCTACTCATTAATATTCATGACATCACTACCACAACACTAGAGCATATGTTTGTTTGTTTGATGAGAGCATATGTACAGACCATGACCCATCTGTGTACCTGATATAGCATAAATCTGATATCGTTCATGAGATACAGTATGGTGTTTACATCACTTAGCACTTTTACATTAAGCCACGCCCACTATGCATATCAATGACGTCTGTTGATAACATAAGCATGTGCACAATAACCAACAAAATAACCATGCCCTATATGATGCAAAATGGATGTACACTTGTTTATTCATCAGTTTTTTCAAAGTATTACATAAGCCCCACCCAGTTATTGATGTGCATGAAATTACCACCAAACACATTACAGTCACATCTGCAGTGCATGAGCATGTATCTGAGTAACACACATGACATGAGTCCAGTTCATAGTTTTTGAAATATAGTGTTTACAAGCTTTTTGTTTACAAAATCATATTAAGCTCTGCCTAGTCACTGGCCACTATGCATATTAATGAAAGTTGATGTTTTTATACCATGAACACACACACTAGCTAACATCATTATTATAATAAACATGAAAAAACAAAACAGACATGTGATTGTCAAAATAAGAGCATTTCAAGATTTTTATATTAAAGCCCGTCCATTCATTAATATGCATAACATCACCACCAAAAAAGTAGCGCACAAGACCATGGACTATCTGTGTACCAAAGTCCTGTAAACTACCCTGACCTGTGTATCCCCTTTGTTCATTCAGTAAATAGGTCTTTTGAATGCTTCGTTTTCAGCACATTTAAAGTTGTTTCAAAGGAAGTACTGTTGCTCCATAAATAAAATGTGTTATCTTCACACTGGATAATCATGCTCATGTACAGAGTGCATTCACATTTCTTTACATTGTGTATATGATTTTGTCAATGTAACAAGGGTTGATGACCTAAAACACCCAATAAATGAATGGAACTGAACACTATCATACCAGATAGACATGCCTGATTAAGATAAATCTGTAATCTGTGGCAGATTTAGGAGGGGTACAACAACCCCCTCCATAAGCGACAAATTAAATACATTTAAAAAAGAGAAGAAAAACCATCATAATCTTAAAAGTTTGTAAGCATATACACCCCCACCCTAGTATTATCTAATGCATCTCACACCCCCACCCTAGTATTATCTAATGCATCTCACACCCCCACCCTAGTATTATCTGGTGCATCTTACACCCCCACCCTAGTATTATCTGGTGCTTCTAACACCCCCACCCTAGTATTATCTGGTGCATCTTACACCCCCACCCTAGTATTATCTGGTGCATCTTACACCCCCACCCTAGTATTATCTGGTGCTTCTTACACCCCCCCCACCATAGTATTATCTGGTGCATCTTACACCCCCACCCTAGTATTATCTGGTGCATCTTACACCCCCACCCTAGTATTATCTGGTGCATCTTACACCCCACCCCCAACCCTAGTATTAACCTAGTATTATTTGGTGCATCTTACACCCCACCCTAGTATTATCTGGTGCATCTTACACCCACACCCTAGTATTATCTGGTGCATCTTACACCCCCACCCTAGTATTATCTGGTGCATCTTACACCCCCACCCTAGTATTATATGGTGCATCTCACACCCCCACCCTAGTATTATCTGGTGCATCTATTATCTGGTGCATCTTACACCCCCACACCCCCACCCTAGTATTATCTGGTGCATCTTACACCCCCACCTAGTATTATCTAGTATCATCTGGTGCATCTTACACCCCACCTAGTATTATCTGGTGCATCTTACACCCCACCCCAGTATTATCTGGTGCATCTTACACTCCCACCCTAGTATTATCTGGTGCATCTTACACCCCCACCTAGTATTATCTGGTGCATCCAACCCTAGTATTAGTATCTTATTTGGTGCATCTTACCCCACCTAGTATTATCCATCACCCTAGTATCATCTGGTGCATCTTACACCCCCAACCTAGTATTATCTGGTGCATCTTACACATCCCCACCCTAGTATTATCTGGTGCATCTTACACCCCACACCTAGTATTATCTGGTGCATCTACACCCCACCCTAGTATTATCTGGTGCATCTTACACCCCCACCCTAGTATTATCTGGTGCATCTTACACCCCCACCCTAGTATTATCTGGTGCATCTTACACTCCCACCCTAGTATTATCTGGTGCATCTTACACCCCCACCCTAGTATTATCTGGTGCATCTTACACCCCCACCCTAGTATTATCTGGTGCATCTTACACCCCCACCCTAGTATTATCTGGTGCATCTTACACCCAACCTAGTATTATTTGGTGCATCTTACACCCCCACCTAGTATTATCTGGTGCATCTTACACCACACCCTAGTATTATCTGGTGCATCTTACACCACACCTAGAATTATCTGGTGCATCTTACACCCACACCCTAGAATTATCTGGTGCATCTTACACCCCCACCCTAGAATTATCTGGTGCATCTTACGCCCCCACCCTAGTATTATCTGGTGCATCTTACGCCTCCACCCTAGTATTATCTGGTGCATCTTACACCCACACCCTAGTATTATCTGGCATCTGCATCTTACACCCACCCCACCTAGTATTATCTGGTGCATCTAACACCCCACCCTAGTATTATCTGGTGCATCTTACACCCCCCACCTAGTATTATCTGGTGCATCTTACACCCCACCCTAGTATTATATGGTGCATCTTACACCCACACCCTAGTATTATCTGGTGCATCTTACACCCCCACCCTAGTATTATCTGGTGCATCTCACACCCCCACCCTAGTATTATCTGGTGCATCTTACACCCCCACCCTAGTATTATCTGGTGCATCTTACACCCCCACCCTAGTATTATCTGGTGCATCTTACACTCCCACCTAGTATTATCTGGTGCATCTTTCACACCCCACCCTAGTATTATCTGGTGCATCTTACACCCCCACCCTAGTATTATCTGGTGCATCTTACACTAGTATTATCTGGTGCATCTTACACCCCCACCCTGGTATTATCTTATCTACACCCCCACCTAGTATTATCTGGTGCATCTTACACCCCCACCCTAGTATTATTTGGTGCATCTTACACCCCCACCCTAGTATCATCTGGTGCATCTTACACCCCCAACCTAGTATTATTTGGTGCATCTTACACCACCACCCTAGTATTATCTGGTGCATCTTACACCCACACCCTAGTATTATCTGGTGCATCTAACACCCCCACCCTAGTATTATCTGGTGCATCTTACACCCCCACCCTAGTATTATCTGGTGCATCTTACACCCCACCCTAGTATTATATGGTGCATCTTACACCCCCACCCTAGTATTATCTGGTGCATCTTACACCCCACCCTAGTATTATCTGGTGCATCTTACACCCCCACCCTAGTATCATCTGGTGCATCTTACACCCCCACCCTAGTATTATCTGGTGCATCTTACACCCCCACCCTAGTATTATCTGGTGCATCTTACACCCCCAACCTAGTATTATCTGGTGCATCTTACACCCCCACCTAGTATTATCTGGTGCATCTTACACCCCACCTAGTATTATCTGGTGCATCTTACACCCCACCCTGGTATTACATCTGGTGCATCTTACACCCACACCTAGTATTATCTGGTGCATCTTACACCACCACCCTAGTATTATCTGGTGCATCTTACACCCCACCTCTGGCATCTTACACTCCCCCCACCCATTATCTGGTGCATCTTACACCCCACCCACCCTAGTATTATCTGGTGCATCTTACACCCCCAACCTAGTATTATTTGGTGCATCTTACACCCCCACCCTAGTATTATCTGGTGCATCTTACACCCCACCTAGTATTATCTGCATCTTACACCCCCACCCTAGTATTATCTGGTGCATCTTACACCCCACCTAGTATTATCTGGTGCATCTAGTATTATCTGGTGCATCTTACACCCCCCCACCCTAGTATTATCTGGTGCATCTTACACCCCCACCCTAGTATTATCTGGTGCATCTTACACCCCCAGCCTAGTATTATCTGGTGCATCTTACACCCCCACCCTAGTATTATCTGGTGCATCTTACACCCCCACCCTAGTATTATCTGGTGCATCTTACACCCCCACCCTAGTATTATCTGGTGCATCTTACACCCACACCCTAGTATTATCTGGTGCATCTTACACCCCCACCCTAGTACACCCCATTATCTGGTGCATCTTACACCCCACCCTAGTATTATCTGGTGCATCTTACACCCCACCCTAGTATTATCTGGTGCATCTTACACCCCACCTAGTATTATCTGGTGCATCTTACACCCCCACCTAGTATTATCTGGTGCATCTTACACCCCCACCCTAGTATTATCTGGTGCATCTTACACCACACCCTAGTATTATCTGGTGCATCTTACCACCCTAGTATTATCTGGTGCATACCTAGTACCTATCTGGTGCATCTTACACCCCCCACCCTAGTATTATCTGGTGCATCTTACACCCCACCTAGTATTATTTACACCCCCACCTAGTATTATCTGCATCTTACACCCCCACCCTAGTATCATCTGGTGCATCTTACACCCCCAACCTAGTATTATTTGGTGCATCTTACACCCCCACCTAGTATTATCTGGTGCATCTAACACCCCCACCCTAGTATTATCTGGTGCATCTTACACCCCCACCCTAGTATTATCTTGGTGCATCTTACACCCCCACCTAGTATTATCTGGTGCATCTTACACCCACCCTAGTATTATCTATCTGGCACACCTAGTTATCTGGTGCATCTTACACCCCCACCCTAGTATTATCTGGTGCATCTTCACACCTAGTATTATCACACCCTAGTATTATCTGGTGCATCTTACACCCCACCCTAGTATTATCTGGTGCATCTTACACCCCCACCCTAGTATTATCTGGTGCATCTTACACCCCACCCTAGTATTATCTGGTGCATCTTACACCACACCCTAGTATTATCTGGTGCATCTTACACCCCCACCCTAGTATTATCTGGTGCATCTTACACCCCACCCTAGTATTATCTGGTGCATCTTACACCACCCTAGTATTATCTGGTGCATCTCACACCCCCACCCTAGTATTATCTGGTGCATCTTACACCCCCACCCTAGTATTATCTGGTGCATCTTACACCCCCACCCTAGTATTATCTGGTGCATCTTACACCCCACCCTAGTATTATCTGGTGCATCTTACACCCCACCCTAGTATTATCTGGTGCATCTTACACCCCACCCTAGTATTATCTGGTGCATCTTACACCCCACCCTAGTATTATCTGGTGTAGTATTATTTGGTGCATCTCACACCCCCTACCCTAGTACTATCTAGTGCATCTTACACCCCCACCCTAGTATTATTTGGTGCATCTCACACCCCTACCCTAGTACTATCTAGTGCATCTTACACCCCCACCCTAGTATTATCTGGTGCATCTTACACCTCAACCTAGTATTATCTGGTGCATCTTGCACCCCCACCCTAGTATTATCTGGTGCATCTTACACCCCCACCCTAGTATTATTTGGTGCATCTCACACCCCTACCCTAGTACTATCTAGTGCATCTGACACCCCCACCCTAGTATTATCTGGTGCATCTTACACCTCAACCTAGTATTATCTGGTGCATCTTGCACCCCCACCCTAGTATTATCTGGTGCATCTTACACCCCCATCCTAGTATTATCTGGTGCATCTTACACCCCCACCCTAGTATTATCCGGTGCATCTCAGTCTTTTTCGTAAATAACAAATAAAACCATAAACATTCCTTGGGCTCAACTAGGAGTAATATTATTCATGTTTTGCAGTAATAGCAGTGAAAAATGAAAAACCGTATATGGCTAAAACAAATCATGGTGTGCAGCTGGAGTGTGTGCGTCTTTTATTTTTTTGAAGAAGGGAGGGGGGGGGGGTGGGGGAGGTCAGATGGTCAAATGGTGCTTCCACCATGAACACATCCTGGATCTGTCACTGTATGTGATATGGATATCTTACCTCCGCTGTAGTACCCAAAAGCATAGACGAGTCGCCCAATACACCACACACTGCCGAAAGCTGCAGAGAGCAACTGCGATGAAAAAATAACAATAATAAAAGAACTTTAAAGGAATATTCTTGTGATTTTATTAATGGATTTCATTAGAAGATGAATATTAAAGGAATAAATTAGCTTCAACATTTAGATATCTGATGATACCTTTGAGGATTCAAACATTCGCTCTCTGTCTTGAAAAGTGTCTGGTGAAGTAAGTTTAATTCAACAGTGTGATGTCATTGCTCCACTTCTCAAATCAATCTTGAAAATCTTCAGTTTGCATCTAGATGTGTATCATCCCGTGAGCACTGTGAAACAATAGATACTGTTCTTACCAACAACTAGGCCATTCAATGGTCCGTCCAGAGCTGGAAAAATCTATGGTTCCAGCAGTTATAGCCGTGGAAAAAATGGGACTTTGCAGGAAGAAAAAAAACTATCATAAGAAACAATTTCTTGAGTAAACAACATTATGTGGTTAATGTTTGCTCTAAAAACGTCCCCATGTAATTGTGCGATGAAAAGTACATTGATTACTAAAGAGGGAAATATATAAAGATGTATCCATGACATTAAAATTATTTCTGTCGTGATTATTTTTTGGAAAAAGATTTTCAACACCTTTATTTTTTTCAACAGTCTGTCATTTAGACCCTTGAAGTGGTCTGAACAGACCCTTGAATGGCCTGAGAGATCTAACTTCGAGTCTGTCACATTAGTCACCAGACCTTTGAATGGCCTGAGAGATCTAACTCCGAGTCTGTCACATTAGTCACAGACCCTTGAATGGCCTGAGAGATCTAACTACGAGTCTGTCATATTAGTTACAGACCCTTGAATGGCCGGAGAGATCTAACTCCGGGTCTGTCACATTAGTCACCAGACCTTTGAATGGCCTGAGAGATCTAACTCCGGGTCTGTCACATTAGTCACCAGACCCTTGAATGGCCTGAGTGATCCAACTTCGGGTCTGTCACATTAGTCACAGACCCTTGAATGGCCTGAGTGATCCAACTTCGGGTCTGTCACATTAGTTACAGACCCTTGAATGGCCTGAGAGATCTAACTTCGGGTCTGTCACATTAGGCACCAGACCCTTGAATGGCCTGAGTGATCCAACTTCGGGTCTGTCACATTAGTCACAGACCCTTGAATGGCCTGAGAGATCTAACTTCGAGTCTGTCACATTAGTCACCAGACCCTTGAATGGCCTGAGTGATCCAACTTCGGGTCTGTCACATTAGTCACAGACCCTTAAATGGCCTGAGAGATCTAACTCCGAGTCTGTCACATTAGTCACAGACCCTTGAATGGCCCGAGAGATCTAACTCCGGGTCTGTCACATCAGTCACAGACCCTTGAATGGCCCGAGAGATCTAACTCTGAGTCTGTCACATCAGTCACAGACCCTTGAATGGCCCGAGAGATCTAACTCCGAGTCTGTCACATTAGTCACAGACCCTTGAATGGCCTGAGAGATCTAACCGAGTCTGAATACAGACCCTTGAATGGCCGGAGAGATCTAACTCCGGGTCTGTCACATCAGTCACAGACCCTTGAATGGCCTGAGAGATCTAACTCCGGGTTTGTCACATTAGTAACAGACCCTTGAATGGCCCTGTGTTGGTTGAGCTAAAAATGAAATCAGTGTGCTAAAATGAAAGTATGCAAGAATCTGACAAGAGGGAAGCTACAGTATTTGTAGCAAATGTTAACTTACTGGATGCTGAAGTCCTCCAAACGTGAGGAAAAACAAATAGAATGGCAAACTCTCCAAGCTGCAAAAGAGAGGAAACAGGACAATAAATTTGAATAAACTACTCAATGAGATTTGTGCTATTCTTATATCATTTTTGTACTCATTGCTCTGTAATTTTACCATCCTGTTGGTAAATAGTTCCGACATATCATAACTGTGAGTTGTAATGATTCTAGTTTGCTTGCTTGTTGAGGTTTAACGACACTCTTGAGTTAGATGTGTCAGTAGGATATAGTGAATCATGATGCAAGAATAATGAGATAGTTAAGAAGACAAATTTTAGGAGAGGAATAGGAAGGGTTGAGAGGAGAAGAAAGGGAATGGTGGGGAGAGAAATGGTAAGGAGGAGGAAGGGAATGGTAAGGAGAGGAAGGGAGGGGAAGGGAATGGTAAGGAGAGAAAGGGAAGAGAAAGGAAATGGTAAGGAGAGGAAGGGAGGAGGAAGGGAAGAAAATGGAAAGGAGAGGAAGATGAGAGAGGAAGGGAATGGTAAGGAGAGGAAGATGAGAAGCAGGGAGGAGGTAGGGAATGGTAAGGACAGGAAGATGCGAGACGGAGGGAGGAGGAAGGGAATGGTAAGGAGAGGAAGATGAGAGAGGGAGGGAGGAGGAAGGGAATGGTAAGGAGAGGAAGATGAGAGAGGGAGGGAGGAGGAAGGGAATGGTAAGGAGAGGAAGATGAGAGAGGGAGGGAGGGAGGAGGAAGGGAATGGTAAGGAGAGGAAGATGAGAGAGGGAGGGAGGAGGAAGGGAATGGTAAGGAGAGGAAGATGAGAGAGGGAGGGAGGGAGGAGGAAGGGAATGGTAAGGGAGAGGAAGATGAGAGAGGGGAGGCGAGGAGGAAGGGAATGGTAAGGAGAGGAAGATGAGAGAGGGAGGGAGGAGGAAGGGAATGGTAAGGAGAGGAAGATGAGAGAGGGAGGGAGGGAGGAAGGAGGAATGGAATGGTAAGGAGAGGAAGATGAGAGAGGGAGCGAGGAGGAAGGGAATGGTAAGGAGAGGAAGATGCGAGACGGAGGGAGGAGGAAGGGAATGGTAAGGAGAGGAAGATGAGAGAGGGAGCGAGGAGGAAGGGAATGGTAAGGAGAGGAAGATGAGAGAGGGAGGGAGGAGGAAGGGAATGGTAAGGAGAGGAAGATGAGAGAGGGAGGGAGGGAGGAGGAAGGGAATGGTAAGGAGAGGAAGATGAGAGAGGGAGGCGAGGAGGAAGGGAATGGTAAGGAGAGGAAGATGAGAGAGGGAGGGAGGAGGAAGGGAATGGTAAGGAGAGGAAGATGAGAGAGGGAGGGAGGGAGGAGGAAGGGAATGGTAAGGAGAGGAAGATGAGAGAGGGAGCGAGGAGGAAGGGAATGGTAAGGAGAGGAAGATGAGAGAGGGAGGGAGGAGGAAGGGAATGGTAAGGAGAGGAAGATGAGAGAGGGAGGGAGGGAGGAGGAAGGGAATGGTAAGGAGAGGAAGATGAGAGAGGGGGAGGGAGGAGGAAGGAATGGTAAGGACAGGAAGATGAGAGAGGGAGGGAGGAGGAAGGGAATGGTAAGGAAAGAAAGATGAGAGAGGGAGGGAGGGAGGGAGGAGGAAGGGAATGGTAAGGACAGGAAGATGCGAGACGGAGGGAGGAGGAAGGGAATGGTAAGGACAGGAAGATGCCAGACGGAGGGAGGAGGAAGGGAATGGTAAGAAGAGGAAGATGAGAGAGGAGGTTCTACAATGATTCTAGGCCACCTTTTTCTATGTAAACTGATTTTTTTCATGCACAGTATTCATGTCTGCATGGCAAGATATTTCATGTGACTTTTTCTGCTCTCTTGTTTCTCAAAACAACCAACTTCTCAGATAAAACAAACTGCTAAAAACTGCATCAAATAAATTTAATTCATACCTGAAAATATTCTCGTAATACAAGTTTATTGTTTATTAAAATATCTGAAAATTTACGATATTTTGATGAATTTATCAATTATGTTTAAACATTTATACCTGAGAATATTCTAGTTATTATTTTGTTAAAAATAAAATTTGAGTAAAAAAATAAAAGGAATTAATTATATATAAAAAAAACTAAGAAGCCCATAGTAAACTTACCTCATCAAAGTCTCGTAGCAATTTATTGCTACACGAGGATTTTTCCAACAATCTTACCCTGGGGAAAACTTTTCCCCATTCTAAGATTGTGACTTTAACATTCTTGGATGGGATTTGACACACTGTGGCTTTGAAACTATATAGCCCCCTTATATACACCTCATATTCAACAGATGCCTTGCAACAGACCATAGTGCAGAGAAATTATTTGTTTATTTGTTGAGGTGTAATGGCACTGTACCAGTCAGAGTCAAAGAGAATTTAAAACCTAAAAGATAATCTAAAAACCTACAATGGAGATGAAAGACCCTTTCTTTTGATAGACAGGCTCAATTATTTTTTTCAAACGCTGCTACATGCAGTTTTACCTAGCTTTTGACATACCCCACATATTTGGAAAATACGTACTTCATTTTACCTTTCATATTCAGGCTAAATTGTCTCTACACCATGATTTTGCATAAAACAACCATTCTGCACACTTCTGCTTGTCCACATTGAAGTTATACAAATCATGCTAAAATGAACTCTTCATAATTTGTATTTCATTCTACTCCTTTGTTCATTTGGTTGAAATAAGATTTTTAGAGAGTATTGTATTTGTATTTCACTTTAGGCATATGCCAGGGAAAGCACACGTAAGTCACAATGACTTGTTTTCAGTGTGGACCTAATCAATTTGCCAAGATGGAAAGTAGATGAACACTGGGTTAACACCCTGCTCTTTTGAGAAGTGTTCAGAGAACCAGGAAGGGGGTGAAACTCATACCATTGGGACCAACGGCTTTACGTCCCCTCCGAAGGATGGTGAGCGCCAGCCAATCATTGGCCACTTTTAACAAAGGTTGGGTGGGGGAGAAGGTGTGATGCAGAAGACAGACTCTGCGCTTGATGTCAGCATATATCGTTCTGCATATCTGTGGCAAAATCACTGGTTAAATCGCTGTTGGACTTCAACCTGGAATCTCCAGCATCTCAGTCATACGCTCAGCCGACTGAGCTTCCTGCCTCCCTTCTTAGTAATCAGAACAAGAAAGAAGTATGTTGTCTTTTTCAGCATCATGCCAAAAAGTTTCTCTCTAAGCCTACCCACACTCGACACCTGAGTTAATTTTAAAAACTCAGTATGACAATTACCAACCCAACTTCCTGTTCAGTGTATTGTGTTTCCACTCAAAACAATGAATGCCTGCCATTCCCATCCAAGCCACAGCCAAGTAGTCCAAGGCTACTTGTGTGTATAAGATTACACAAAGCCAGACCTGAATAATCAAAGCACTTTTGTGATTGAAATCACTCATCCGTCTTAGATGTCTTAGTGGGAAAAGTTTGTTTTCAAACTGGGGATAAAATTAGCTGTGATCATATGCCTGAGGTAATATGTGCATTAACTGTGAATGATTGACCGACCATTTCTTCTAAGGAAAGATATTGCTTCATGATCACCTCATCCCACCAATCAATACTTCATCTGACTCCTCATTAGTCCATTTGACAAAAGGCAACTTCTCTTCCATTAAAACCAATCAGAAATGTGGTATACTGGATCTTATGGACAGCTATAAAGGGTTTTTTTTCTTATTAAATATCAAAAGCAGCATTAAATTCTTCTTCTAGTTTTAATCCATTTTTCACTGTGGCAAAAATATACTGTCAAAGGAAGGTTTTTTTAGGGAGTAAATGCCAAAAAGTTTTCCATCCTCCATTGTGGTGACACCAAGTGACACAGAGTGTAAAGAAGTCTGCATTATGGGGGAAATTGGGGATTAACACACCATGAGGGAAATCTGGGTGATCTTTTCTGTCCTTCACTCCACATAGGCAAGAATTGCCTTTTACTTTATATAGGGGCAAAACCCTCCCTTAGCAGATTTTTCTTTTCAATTTTGTTTTACTTAGCCCCCTCCCAACCCTCCCTTGGCTCTGCAAAAACAGTTGTGATACTTGTAAATATGGAATGTTTTGGTCAAAAACTATTGCTCTTTAGTTTTGCCCCGCCATGCCACATACATTTCTGATTGTTTTTCACTGTGGAACAACTCGAGTGATAAAACTTCCAAAGTTCTGACCCCCCACCCTGTCCCCTTTATGTACAGGTGTTGTCCCTGATTGAATACCAAGAAGGCCCTTATGTACTCACCCATTCTGGTGGGCCCTCTGCACACAGTTGAATGCTTTACTTTTCTCACTGTACATGGTGGGGTACTACAAAAGAAAAAAGGGTCAAAAATTACATTCCTGTCAAAACTTGAAAGAATTAGGCATAGTTCAGTGCAAATACAAATTTTCTGCAATTATTTTAAAATAATGATTTGCTTTTGGAAAATACTATATAGTTACCCTGAATGAATGGAAAAGTATAACATGGAGACTGGATAAATTAAGTACACTTCATTCAATATAATAGGGCTGTCACAATATATTCAATTATCGCGCTATCATGATGGTGATTGTTCTATGTTAAACTACCCTGACCAACATATCGTGATATGCAATAATAACATGTACACTGCATGTTGCAGCAATGTTTTGTGAAACATAATTTTATTTCAAATAAATGAGATTTTAACTAAATATTTGCAGCAAATCTGATTCTTTTATCATTTCTTTCCTTAGCTGGAAGGTTTTATGAGATCTGCATGATAAACCTAAGCAATTTTCCAAAATTAATTACATAGATATCGCAATATGGTGAAATATCACAATATATTTTATCCAAGATGAGCGATATCTGATTTACCATATCATAACAGCACTAACCTCCAACTTAAAAGAGTAAAATGTAACGGGAGGAGTCATTTGGTGGGTGGTCACAACCAAAACAAGTTTTCAGCAAAGAGCTATTAACATTCTATTGGGTTTAAGTGCAATAGGCTGAAATTTTATAGCAAGAGTTGTTCATGATGATACATGCAGTTTTGCAAAAAAAGCAACACATTTTGGACAAAACTTAGTATAATAGTAAATTGCTTAGTGTTTATTTAGGTAAACTTACTATGCATTTTGTAGGTTATCATTTTTCATCATTTTTTATTTATTTGGATAAAGTTTAATTTTTAACACAAAAAATTAAGAAGAATAATTTCAATTATGTAAACCAAACGAAAACAATCATGAAAAATATCTTCAAATTTTCTAGTATTTTAATAACGGAATAAAGTTATATTGCAAGAAACACATTTGCCAAAATGATACTACTGTACTATATCAGGATTTGACCCAAATATTTATTATCTTATTATTAAATAGCATCGGGTTGTTGTTTTGAAAATGTAAACAACACCTATCCTGAATATCCTTGATTATGTAACCAATGACTGTTGCTGTCAACAGAACCACGCAAAAAAGTACATGCACACACAAAAAAAAAATTGTCACTGAAAACCACTACAGAATCAACTTTTGTATGTGGAGTTTGGAGACTTACAGGTACATCATATTTCTTGCGAGCAAAGACCCTTTCTCGCCCAGATAGAAGAAAACAATGAAGCAGAAGATCACCACAAACAGGATGTAGGCATATCGTCTGGTACCTTTATTTCTACCATGATGTCTGTCTCTAAGATGACTTCAGAAAACACCTACTGCAAAAAGAAAAAGATTTGGATATAGCATCAAAGGTGGAAAAAAATATTTAACTTTCAAATTCTTATAAGAAATTGTGCAAGTATATCGCAACAACAATAATAAAACCAAATGCTCCACACCTTTTCCCCTCTCCCCTTGTTTCCTCCTTTTCCTTTTCTTTCTGGAGATGTACAGAACATTATGGAATATGAGGGGTGCTGTGATTTGGATTCAGGGTGGGGGAGGGAGGGAGAGGAATATCGCCGACCCAATGTACACGTATCTTTTGGAATTGCCGTTGACTTTACACACCAAGTTAAGCAGTAATTTCGCAAGAACCCCTGCTACAAAGTTGGACAGAGGTTATGTTTTCACCTTTCGGTGGGAGGGGAGGGAGGGAGAGTGCCTTTTCCACCTTTGAGGTTCTGTGATTTGAGAATCGGTGAGGGGGAGGGGGGCGAGGGGTTGAAATTCCGGAGATGGGCTATGATTTTGATTCCAGGGACGGGGTGGTATTTGGAGGGATGTCACCAACCCCCTGGTACACATATCTTCTGGAAAGGTCCATTGACTTTACACACCATGTTAATTGGCAATTTTGTGAGAGCCCCTCCCATAAAGTAATAAACAGAATCAAGTTCAAAATCTTTCATTAACTGTGTCCTGAAATTTTCAAACACATCTGCCAGAAGACAAACATCTTTCTGTAGGTATATGACGTAATAATTTTTCTTACTTACACATTGGAATGTTCCCCATTTTTTTCTCGCATGTTTATAGTCATCTGGTTTACATTCTTTATTATTCAAACCATCATATAATTCTTCGATTAGAAGCAGGTGGTGTTCGTTTTTTTCTCTCGAACGAATCCATATATACATAAGGGTATACACCTTTGCGGTACCAAGTCAGTCAATCTTGGTAATTGACCAAGAAAATGGAACTTCTCCTTACCTTTACCATTTTCATACAGGTTTTTCAGAAGTTGGTTCAAAGAAGACGACATAAACTGGAGAGTGTCTTTGAATACCAGTGCACCATTTGAACATTTAATATCAAATCCTAGATATTTTTCATATTTGTGATGATTGCATGTTACTTTTTCTCCATTTTGTAAAGAAGAAATAATAATGTGAAAAACAGAAACTTTAAGGTTGTGAAAAAATACTGGTATATTTGAATAATCTTTCTCTAAACTAAGTTTTCTATTACATATATCATGTGCTGCACCGCGGAACTTGCCAGTAAAGTGATTATGATCTCTCACTTCATGATGGAGGCTGTCTTGTTCTAATTTACCTCCAAAGAATCTTTTCCTACATAACAACAATTTGTAGCTTTGTTGGATATTCTTTCATCCTCTGGAGTAATTACTAATTTTTTTGATTTGCTATTATGTGGTTTCTTATTTCTTATGAGTTGCTGATAATGATTGTAAAAACTTTAATCCAAGATTTTCCGATTCTTCTTCTGTTGTAGCTGTGAATGATTCCTGATAAAATACCCCACACAACCATATAAAATAACTACAAACCTTGTGCTTCTTGAGTTATTTTAGTTTTGGCACTAGATTCAGAAGCCAATGGACTCAAGGGAGCCATTCAACTCAAAAATGCATTCAAAATCTGCATCAATGACAAATAGTGTTTTTTCAATATTTTTGTAGTTCCAAACTTTAGTATGTTTTTGGCATGCCCGTTTTTGAGTTCTTTTTGGTTGGGTAACATTTTTGTAAGCTGGAGTTCTTATGTTTATACAATTTTCACGATGATCAACTCTATTCTTTCAGAAGTGAAATGTTGTTTACATAAATTGCAAAAAAATTTTGCTTTCCATTTTAAAATAGAATAAAATAATAAATTTAGCTATGAGAATATAGTGACCACCTCAGGGCACAATGGGACCATCTTTCGACAAAACTTTGTTGTATAAAAATAGTAGACTAATTCGTATGATACTAGGATCTTGTTTACTGTAATATACGGGATGTACTGTATATCATTCAATGATTTTATACTATTTGGATCATATTATTATCCCTTTCTATCTTTGGAATATCCTAAGTGCCACGGGAAACTTAAATATTTTCAATTTTGTCTTTATGTTTTTTGTAGTTAAAAACTCTAAGTTTATTAATCTCTACCAGAAAAAGATGTGCAAGAATTGACCAAAGAAACATTTATCATCTTTATTTTTGATATTTTATGCACATTTTTTATCAAAAATCAGTTTTGGGGTTAGAATAAATTTTGAATCATACAAAGGTTTAGATTGTGTAATATTTATATAGATTTTTTTATATCAAGAATTATACTGCCAGACTGTTTGTAAATATTTTAAAATTTTCCTCAATATCTTTCATAAGTTTAATCATTGTTTCAGGAGTTGATTCTTTAGTAAGCATTTCCAATAGTTTTGTTTTGAGATAGTAATTTTTTTCTGAATTTGTTGCTTGCTATCTTCATCTATAAACTTTTTTCCTTCTACAATTTTTAATGTAAATTGTGTTTTAAATGCTCCTAATTAATCATATTGTTTTATAGACAGAGTGTTTTAAACTTTTGCCAATTCAACCAAATCAATTTCAACCAAAGTTAGTCTATCTTTTCCAACATTATTTGTAATAATAATAATAATAATAAAAATAATAATAAAAATAATAATAATAATAATAATAATAATAATAATAATAATCATAATAATAATAATAATAATAATAATAATAATAATAATAATAATAATATAATAATAATAATATACAGTTCTTTTGAAGTGCAACACACACTAAAGTCTCATTGTGCTGAAAAAACAAATAAAATAAAAGAGGGGGAAAATAGGGAAACAACTTATAGAAGTGAGAAAATATGTGTTTTCAACAATGATTTAAAGTCCGTTACAGTTTGAGACTGTTTGATAGGTGTTGGTAGATTGTTCCAGAGAAATTCAGCTGAAGATTGAAACGAACGATGACCATATGACTTTGTAGAAGCAGAAGGAGGTAGGAGCGATAACTTGGAACTAGAGCATAGACGGCGAGTCGATGTACATGTGGATAAGATCCTGTATGTAAGTGGTAGCAAGGTTGTGGACACATTTGAATGTTAACAGAAGAATTTTGAAGTTGATGCGCGATTTAACAGGGAGCCAGTGTAAGTTGTGAAGGATTGGAATTGCATGAGTGAATGGTTTGCAACGTGTGACCAGTCTTGCAGCAGAGTTCTGTATGCATTGCAGTTTAGTGAGTTAAGAATCGGGGAGACCATATACTGTAACAAGCTATTACAGCTATCCAAGCGTAAGGACACAAATGCATGTACAAGCATTTCAGTTGCTTGTTGATCCAGGTAGTTACAGATTTTTCAATCTTGTATAGAGCATAAAAGCTGCCCGGCAGATGTTATTAACATGTTGGTTGATATTCAAATTTTAAGCAAGCTTTATGCCCAGATTCCTAGCACTCATTACGAGCTCAACACAATTGTTACCAATATGGAATGGTGGGATTGAAATGACAGATCTGAAGCGTGAAATTTGTGAACGGTAGCAGCCTTCACCTCTGCTAATAAAGAAGGATCAAAAATATGTTCAGGGGTCGTGAGGATTTATAAATTCTCTTTTAAAGTATTTCTAAAGCTTTTTCTTTATCTGTAGTAAACTTGATTATCTTTTTTGCAACTGACTTGATGTTATTTTTTTGTTTAATCTTGTGTAGCATCATTGATAAATTTATCAAAAATGCTATCAATTTTTTGAACTCTTTTCGATCCAGCCATTTATTTTGATTAGAAAAAAATCTCTTTAGATCATAAATGGCTGAATCAAAATGATTGATTATGTATCATAGCATGCATTACACCATGATCTGAAAGCAAATCTTAAGATTACCATAGCAACGCTAATTGTCTGCTTGTTTGCTTGATATATTATGTACACAGGTGCAATCTTAAAATGATTCAAATTTGTGTTGTACAGTATAACAAAATGAGTTGGCAAAAGTGTAGAACACCATGAGACAATTATCATCCATATGTTTGTGTTGTATAACAAAATGAGTTGGTGGAAGTATAGTGCACTGTGAGACAATTATCATACACACATTTGTATTGTATTAGAAAATAATCTTATACCTGATGCGGACGCCTGAGATAAAGTTGCAAATGTATTAAGAAAAACAAAACATTCAAAATTGATTTTAAATACAGATCAACCAACTGATTATTGTATTATCTATACTTCTCACAATAAATGTTAATAATCTACCATGGGAAATTTGGATTGGATTGGTTTGTTGATGTTTAACGGCACCGCGACAGTCAGAGTCAAATGTGCCACCAGGGAATTTTGGCTTAAAACAATGTTTAGTGAAGGAAAAGAAGATTTGCTAATCTTTTCACCACAATTATTATTAATATTTTTTAACTCTTTTTTCAGCCATTTATTACAACAGTAGTATAGTAAGTTAATTGTGGTGAACTCCTGTTTAACCCTTACTCTACCAGGGCTTTAGAAAAAGCGACCCCAATTTTCGTAACTTTTTTTTTATATGCATTTTTGACAACTTTCCTTTCATTTTCTTTCGTTACAAGTTTGGTTGGAATAGATGCTAAGTTATTTATCTTTTGAGTAATTAAAACCAATTTAGGAAATATTAGACAGAATTATGCAAATTAAGCAATTTTTGGCTAAATTTGGTCAACAAATGGTCAATCTTTGCAGAAGTATAACTACTTGTCAGTATTGAAAACAGAGATTTGTATTACATATTTAGATTTATTTTGAATTTTCCTTTCTAATGATACTAATCTACATTTTTTAGAAAGGGTAAGCTTTTATCATCAAAAATGATAAAAGTCAAACGTCCCCTGAAAGCTGCAGCAGAAAAATAATTACGCAGTGGTCACGGCGGGACTCGAACCCGGAGCGCTCGCACGCTAGTCGCGTACATTTCCTCTGCGCTACGTGGTCGTTGAAATTGGATAGCTGTAATTTTGTTCTTATAGGATAGGTTCTAAATAGAGGGGGGTATGCCTTTATTTATATGTCAAATGAAAGGAAATTTCAAGCGCTTTCGAACGGCGGTTCAACCAAGCATGCGTGTTGTAAGGTTTGGGTTTCACGATTTTTTGAACAAAACCGGTCAAAAATGGCAGAAATTCATGAAATTTTGCAGAAATTTCACTAGAACAAAAGATTGGACGTAGGGATTATAAAAATTATACCAGAAACCAATACTATCATTTCTTAGGACTTTCGTGTTTGACTTTGAAGCAAAAATGTAATCTTGAAATTATCGTAAGATTTAAAAAAAAAAAAAAAAAAAAATGGATTTTTTTTAGCAATTATTGATTTTTACCCTTTTTCGATGTAATTTTTCTAAAAATTATGTAATATGACCCCTAAAAAAAGTTTCATTTTGTGAAAGAACTATCCGAGTACTTTAAAATGATACCAAGACTACTCGTATAGGACTGTGGTAAAGTCCGATTTTATTTTTAGAAAAAGGTGGTTTGAAATCGCGATAGTATCGCCAAGCGTGGTAGAGTAAGGGTTAATGTGGTAACTAAAATTTACTGTTAAATTTTACTTAGATTAATCAGGAGATCAGTACTAATCTTAATTAGTGCTGAGCTCCTGTTTAATATAACTAAAATTTTAAGAGCAAATTTTAGTTACATTAATCAGTCAGTACAATTAACTTACTACCCTAATCCTGACCTGGGGCCTTACAAATAGCTACTGACAACTGATAATATATGTATGGCCGGGCCTGGCAAATAGCCACTTCGTACTAAATAGCACAAATATTCATGCCCAAATCACGTAGTGACCCAATCCTCCGGATTAGAGCATGAACGCATGAAACCGAACCACATACTGAAACAAAAGTCAATGGGCTACAACACACCACGTTCATAAAAGTTGCACTAAAAATTTAGTGCAACTCAAATTGCGACATGAAAACTTTCAGACTATTCTTGTCTAAATGGTCAACCATACATGTACATACTGAACTTTGATTCCATCTTCAATAAATTGAATGCATTTTAAGATAGGCTATTCGGAAGACAAAGTTTTCGCTCTTAAAACAAAAGTTTGTTCAGAAAAATGATCTGCGATTAACCAAAACAACATACGTATGCATGCTTCCATCTATGATCACGAGCATAAACTGAAATGTGAAAGCGTTTAAAATGATTAACATTTTTTTGGATGGCAGCCCAATTTTTTTGATGTTTGCGCGTACGTATATCTACCGTGCGTTGTTAGCTCTAAGTGTGTTCATGCACATTCCGCAATTATGAGAGAAAACTTTACGCAACTTAATTTTTTGTATCTCCTATTTAATTGTAACTAGCCTACTAACTTACTTACATGAATGCATGCAGTTGCCATATTAAACGCGGTGGACAATCTGTAACATAATGGTGGATGGAAAAATCTTTCGCACAACTTTTTAATAAAAATGCCATTTCGTTGAAGCTGTAGGACGTTTAAGTTAATTTAGGTAAGTTAATAGTATTGACTTGTTTAACAATATTTTGAGCTGTACGCCTAGATGCCTAAGTGTAATTGATTTTTGAATCTTTTCATGAATGAATTTTTA
Source organism: Chiridota heheva (assembly GCA_020152595.1). Taxonomy (NCBI): domain Eukaryota; kingdom Metazoa; phylum Echinodermata; class Holothuroidea; order Apodida; family Chiridotidae; genus Chiridota; species Chiridota heheva. The sequence continues at coordinate 838,194 of JAIGNY010002039.1, forward strand.
TCATTTTGAGACACGCAAATCTAAGTGTTCTGTTTAACGTGGCTATTTCAATTTGCCATTGTATTGCATTGTTATGCTTCCTGACTACGTACGTTAGGCCTTTGGCCTACACAGTATTTCGATTTCAATAATTTGTTGCCACACTCGCGCAATCGATATGCCTGATGCGACAGTTTGATGCAACTAGCCTTCGTGTTTCTCTATTAGTCTTAACCGAAAACAATTAATTACTAGTTCAACTTACCGGAATAATAAAACAGAAAATGAAACGCTGTACAGGCCGAGGTTTTTAGATCTTGAATGACAATTTAAACTTAAAAGTCAGTTTGACGGTGAGTTATCACTGCAATTAATGTCACTGTCAGCGTGAGTCTGCACTTTATAATATAATTATAACCCTTGAACTTAAGCTTGAAAGCTATAAAAAGAAAGCATGACGCTAATTAGCCGGCTATGTGGACCCTAGAAATGACTTTGCAAAAAGTGTTGATGTCATAAAGGCAAATCAAAGACAACTTTTTGTGCATTTCTTTGAAACTTATTTACCTCTTCATATAGTCCTAAATTACTGAAGGCATTTTTAGTTCTGCACTTTGGATACTATATCAACATTAGGAACAAACAGTGGCGTCAGTATATAAACCCTTTTTATTGAGGGTGTTTAAAATGACAAATTTACCAACGAAAGAGTTCGACGCTACCGACAAATTTATATTCCCCTTTCAGGAGAACAATTTCGACGTTATAGAAATAACGTCCAAATTTTGAAGGAAAAAAAAAAAAAAGAAAGAAGAAGAAAAAGGTCATCGGTCCAAAATTGCAAACGATTTTTCACCGTCTTTGATAGAAGTTTTACCGGCGCAGACTTTGATTTACCGGCAGGTCTTCAATTTTACCGACATATTTACCGGTTCCCCCCCCCCCTCCCCCCTCCCCCTCTCCACCGGTATATACGCTCTTGGAACCAATGTAGTCGTCATGGCGTGTGGGTGTATGTGGGTGTGTGAACTTGTCTTTACCCACCCGAACTATGGACATATTCCATGTTTACACACCTTCGATGACATATCTACAACCGACAACGTCCTCTGTATTGTGTTAAGGGATAGAAATTACTGGGTTTTTTTTCCTTCCTCAAAACTTCCTCAAACGCATTTCGGTACATGTTACCTTTTAGATAGAATAAGTTGAACATGTGTGTGTAACATATTTTTCAATAGCGCCATCCTATATATATATATATGTTGTAAGTTTGTTACGTCACCGGTCACATTTATATCAGTGATTGGTCACCAGTTATATAAGATATTGCGCCCACGACATCAGTGGTAGCCTGGTAGGGGGCATGTGTGTAGGTGTGTGAGTGTGGGGGGGCGTTTGCTATGATATTCATTGAAGGACCTTAATCTGACAACACACCAATCGTTTAAGGACCCAGGTCGCGTTTAAGGACCTGAACACACGTCCTTAAACGGTTTTCAATGCTATAGACAAGAACATCTTTCATTTAAGAGGGCACTTGAGAAGTTTTACAGATGTTCTTAATGAACCAGTTGAATCTAAAATCACACTATCTTCAGAGTGCTAAAATTCCACACTGATTTATTTTTAAAATGGATTGCGCAACAAATTCTTAACACAGTTACCCACGGATTCGCCATGAGTCCTTAGTTGTTTAGTAAAACATTATACAACACACACATAATTCCTTAGATAAATAGTTGTCTCAGATCTTGTCCAGGCTGCCAGGGTTCTTACTGCTAAGCAAAACCTAAAATTGTGTTCTATGTCGTCAAAAAAAAGCATAAATCAGGACTGTAAATATTTTTGTTTATTTTAAGTCCCCTTACTCCACAAGCAATTAACAATGATAAAACATTAGTTGTTTTAGCTCTACTACTTCATTATTGGTTTGTATCTTTGTATCCTCAAATGGATAGTTTGATGTCAAGGTCTTCGATCAGTATGTGAAGTATAGTACGTATGTGTCTACGGACGAGTGGTGTGTGTGTGTGTTTGCTTGTGTTTGTGTGTGAGGGGTTGGAGGAGCAGTGTTATTAAAGAAACTTGTGTTTGAAAAAAAAATCCGTCTGAACGTGGGGTGAGGGGAGGGGGTGGGGGTTCTAAGAGCCTTTATCCAGACAATACCAGACAATAACAAAATGAACATATATTCAGTGAGCATTGCATTAAAGATCTGTGAAAGCCGTTTTTAACTACTAAAAGAAAGTTATCAGAACAGTATATGCATTTCAAATATTCCATTTTCAGTTTCCAATTTGTTGACCGAAATTTTAGGATTTTTCGGTTGATAAAAGATTTGTGGTGCATATGGTTGCACTGGTGTTATGTTACCATCGAATGTTCCTATTAGTGGGGCGGATATGTGACTGAGGTGTGCACTTCTGGATAGAAGCGTGAAAATTTGCACAAAGGGGTTTTTGAGTATGCTGATTTCAAAAATTGCGGGAACCACGATGTCACTCCAACCCTTCCCGCCAAAAAGTCGAAAATTCAAAATGGCCACCACAAACACGTTTTTGCCCATAAATCAGCTGCTAGTGCCCCGATTGCCATAATCTTGGTGTCTATATCTATGTTCTTGAGGTCAAGAAATCCAATAAAACCCATGCGAAACATCAAAAGATCCATCTTCTTGCCAAAAAATTGAAAATTCAATTCAAAATGGCCGCCACAAACTTATATGAGAATCTCATGAGAAAAGAAAAGTTCTCTATCTGCCCTCGTTGGGATGATTCCAGGGAGGTCAAATGCAACACAACGTGTAGATGACAACGATGTAAGCACAGCTGCCTTTTCCATCACACAGTTACCTGTCTTCAATGCCGTCAAACGAGGTAGGAGAGATTCTGTAGCAGCACGGCACAATTCGGACTGTGAGACGGTTCTCCCATTGTATCTTGGCCTGCTTATTTACAACCGAACGCACAAACGTGATCTCATTGACAATCTATTTGAAAAGGGTCTGTCGGTGTCATATGACAGAGTTTTGCAACTGTCTACTGATGAAGCTTATAGAATAATTGACATATATGAGAATGAGGGCATTGTCTGTCCTTCAAACCTCAGAGACCAACTGTTCACCACTGGAAATCTTGATGATATAGATCACAACTTGTCATCCACCTCAAGTCGTGATTCTTTTCATGGCACCGCAATATCAATAACACAGCACATCACAAATGACATTCCTGGTGTTGCTAGGGTCCTTCAGGAGATTCCCGAAAACAGGGCCCAACCAAAAGTCGAAATCTATCAAGTCATTACCAAAGTCATATACTGATGTGCCACCGGTTTCGCTCCTGATAATGTCATCCCAACAGTAGAGGATGATGAAGCAATTCCAATATCTGCGGAAACGAATGATGATGAAATGCAGAAGTTTTGCTTTGAAAAAGTGAGGACGAAGTTGGCTAATGAAAATCAAATTGATCAGGTGAAGACGGACATATCATGGTCAGCCTACTTTGCCAGCTTACAGGTGTCTCTACCCAAGACATCTGCAATTATCTCTCTCTTACCATTATTTCGAGATCAAGCACATTCACCGCTATGGTCAAGCATGGGATGAATATCATCAAACAGATCACGGTTCGTGTCAACCCAGGACAGATACCACTGCTCACTGTCGATCAGCCATTATATGCAATTGCAAAACGAATTCAGTGAATATGGCCAGAAGAGTATGGTGAAAGACATTACGTTGTACTGATGGGGGGTCTCCATATAGAAATGGCCATGTTGAAAGTAATTGGCGGCTGGCTTGATGGTAGTGGTTGGACCTTTGTTATGACTTCGGCCAATGTTACAACTGAGGGACGTGCAGCTGGTCTGCAGAAAGGTTCACACACATCCAGAGGTCAGTGGGCACATCAAGTAACCGCAGCGGCTCTGTACATTCTCCTTCACAGGTCATATCCTGAGTATCAAATCAACACATCAGATGATGAACAAATACACTATGATGAGTGGTGTAAACAGATGGCTTCAAAGCATCCTCAGTTCGATTACTGGTACAAAGTCTAGCAGTTGGAACTTCTCTTCCTACAGTTCCTTAGATCACAGCGTGAGCAAAGATATGTTGCCTACGTGCAGTCACTTGGAAAGATTATTCCATGGATGTTCGCTCTTGACCACTACCACTATGCTCGCTGGATGACCGTTCATGTGAGAGACCTACAATCCCTTGAGATTAACTGCCCTACCACACATGCAGAGTTCCTCAAAGGCAACTTTGTGACACAGAAAACTATGCACAAATTCTCAGCACTAGCCCATAATCAAGTTCATGAACAGCTAAATGCAATGGTGAAGGGAGATGGAGGCATAATAGGTATCACTGAAAATGAAGCAGCACTAGCAAGGTGGATGGTGGCAGGTCCAGAAACAGCTAGACTTCTAATGGAGTAATATGACAAACATGCTAGGGAAAAGAAGGACACAGAACGCCACCATGAACAAATACCAAGTGTACAGAAGACTTTCTTATCTCACGTCAAGAGTGTCACTGATGTAATGGATGAACTTGGCAACCCCTTTGCTGATACAAGCACAGACCTCTACGCACTTGACACCAAAGTGATAATGTCTGATAGTGTGGTAAATGCTATAAGGTCTGCAGAGGACATAGGCAAAACACAGTACAAGAAATTTGTTGCCGAGCGTATCAATGGCACAATCACTGCATTCAAAGACACCATACATAAGAACAATCTGCCTTTGTTAGATTCTAGTTCACGAAAGAAACCTGCAAAGTCCGCTTCCAAGATTTCCAACCTGCATAGTGATGTTTGTCTCTTTTCACGGATGTATATATCGTGTCAAGCTAGAGAAAGCGATATGGATGCCTTCTTCAGCCATGAAAATCATGCCTGGCCTCCATCATTGGCATCAAATGGTATTATGCATCAAACATGCAAATCTGACTTGATGGGATGCCTGGAGACAATGGTACCATAGCCAGAATCTGTTTCAAAAGTTGACGTCAAAATTGTTGACGGTGCTGCCCTTCTGCACATGCTTGATCCAAAGAAGTCCAAACTTTCTGTCAAAACATTCCAGGACTATTTACAACTGGTGTTCTTGCCTTACATAGAACTCATGTTACAAGACGTTCTTCGTGTAGATGTTGTCTGGGATGTCTACAGGAGGACAGCCTAAAGACACAAACACGACAGAGCCGTGGATCTGGTAATCATCTCCGGGTGGACAACAACACCAATATTCCTGTTAACTGGAAGAACTTCCTTCGCTGTGATGCAAATAAAGACAGCCTGTTCCGACTTCTAGCCAATGCAATACAAGAGTTTCAACCTCCCCCAGAGAAGCAAGTGACCTCCACACATGGCCAGAATGTTGTATCATCTCCCATGACTGAACTTTCAAGCTTGTCCTGCACTCATGAAGAAGCGGACACACGGCTTCTTTTTCATGCTTCCCATGCGTTCCATCATGGATTTACCAAGCTGATGATACACGCAACAGATACTGATGTGGTGGTTATTGCGCTTGCAGTGTCCAGCGTTTTACAGGACTGTGAAATATGGATAGCATTTGGTCATGGTGGTAGACTACGTTACATCCCATGCCACCTAATTGCAGCGGAATTAGGCAATGACGCATCATGGGGTTTACTTTTCTTGCACGCAATATCAGGATGTGATACTGTCTCTGCCTTTCATGGAATTAGAAAGAGAACCGCTTGGGCTGTATGGTGCAGTATGCCTTATCTCAAACCAATTTTAGCTCGGTTATCCCATGCTCCATGCCAGGTTTCCCCCAGCGACTTGGAGCAAATAGAGAGATATGTTGTTCTCTTGTATCAGCGAACATCATCACTCAACCATGTGAATGAAGCCAAGAAGCACTTGTTCACTCAAAACCGTAAGATGGAAAACATTTCTCCAACGTTACACGCCCTGGAACAGCATGTGAAAAGGGCTGTTTATCAGGCAGGGCACATCTGGGGACAGTCACTTATAGGAGACCCTGAAGTTCCATCGCCAGATTTATGGGGCTGGGAGAGAGTAAGAGGTGATTCCCCATGGACTCCATGCTGGACCACTCTTCCAGAGGCAGCCAAAGCTTGTCAGGAACTGCTGAAATGTGGATGCAAAAAGTCTTGTACAAAAAGATGCAAGTGTGTCTGCGCAAATCTCAAGTGTACACAGTTGTGCTTCTGTTCCGGACAGTGTAGCAGAGAATAAAGCAAATCTGAACATATGAGATACTGACAGCGATCATGTAATTATTTTTAACATAATGTATGACACACTATTTGACTGCTTTACCTGAAAAAGGTATACCATGCTCAATTGTGATATACTTTGATCTGACAAATAAATGCTATTATATGGAATTGTTTTCAACTTTTCACCATAATATTTCATATGTATTCTATCGACTTGGTATAGATAGTAAGATCACGGTGATTGGGGCAGGTTTTTTGGTCAAAAACTTGTTTTGTGAGGGCATTTTAATTGTATCTGTTTTACTATTCACAATTTAATGTACGTCATGATATTTTATGTTTTCTATTGGGTTCCTTGACATAAAACAGGTATAGATACCAATAAATGATGGCTGGATAGCCATTTTATGGCCAACAATGGATTTGCGACGGCCATTTTATGGCCAACAATGGATTTGCGACGGCCATTTTTAATTCTAGGTTTTTCGTGGAAAGATCTTATGATAGTTTACGTGGGTTTTATTGGGTACATTGACCTCAAAAACATATGTCTAGAGACCAAGATTATGGCTATTTGGGCACTTAGATCCGTTTTATGGTAAAAAAGCTTTCTTGTGGCGGCCATTTTGAATTTTGAATTTTTTTGGGGGGAAGATGTATCTCATGATGTTTGGCATATGTTTTATTGGATTTCTTGACCTCAAGAACATAGGTATAGACACCAAGATTATGTTAATCGGGGAACTAACATCTGATTTATGGGCAAAAACGTGTTTATGGCGGCCATTTTGAAATTTCGACTTTTTGGCGGGAAACGTTAAAGTGACATTGTGGTTCCCGCAATTTTTGAAATCAGCATACTCAAAAAACCCTTTGTGCAAATTTTCATGCTTCTATCCAGAAGTGCACACTTTAAGTAAAAATTGTTACATATCCGCCCCACTATATACTCATTGGGAAATTAAACTGCACCTCAGAGAAACAGATGCTCTGTCCAGAGCAAGCAGGTTTCCGCTCAAACCGATCAACAGAGGACCATGTCACAGTGCGCAAAGAATTAAAAACTCCTTTCAGAATATAAAATCTCACACTGACTGTTTGACTTAAAGAAGGCTTTTGACAAGGTCTGGGAGGATGGACTCATGCTCAAGCAATATGGTGTTTCCAATGATATACGCTTGGATTAACCATTACCGACATAATTTTAAAGCCTGTGTGCAGCTTTATGGACACAAAAGCCGCAAGCAACTGCTAAAACAAGGTGTTCCATAGAGAGGAATCCTCTCACCTACCCTCTTTATCATCTTCATCGATGATCTCATTAATGAACTGCCAAGAAACGTTCAAAGGCAATCTACCGTTACAAAAAGTCCAGATATGGCTATAATAAAGTTTATATCTGGGTAAATAAAGTTTGATCTGGCCAAATCAAGCCAGACAAAACCTTGATTAAAGTCAATTTGATACAAAAATAAAGTTCAATCTGGCCAGATCAAGCCAGATCTGGATATTATTATCTGGCCCGGATCAAACTTCATCTGGCCAGATCAAGTTTAAATTTGTATCTGCCCAATATTTCATATGGCCAGATCTGGTCCAGTTATATCTGGGCCAGATCTGGAATTTATATCTGGGCCAGATCTGAAATTTATATCTGGGCCAAATCTGGAATTTATTCATATCTGGGCCAGATCTGGAATTTATTTATATCTGGGATAGATCTGGAATTTATATCTTGGCCAGATCTGGAATTTATATCTGGGCCAGATCTAAAATTTATATCTGGACCAGATCTGGAATTTATATCTGGGTCAGATCTGGAAGTTGAGTAAGGGTATGCTGACGACCTGGTACTATGGTAATAAGAAGTGTATATCTTTACAGCACAGGTGTGAGACCAGGAAGCATTAAACAAGATAGATGCGTGGACCAAAAGATGGTCTCCATCAATACATCCAAAACAACTTTCACAATATTCAGTCACTCCTCCAAATTTCAGACTGTGACGCTGACATTAGATGAAACGTCTTAACAGAAGAGCCCAATCCTACTTACCTTGGAGTGACCTTTGACCGCCGTCTCTCATGGAAACAACAGATCAAAAAGTGCTGTACTAAGGCCAAGTTGAGACTTACTATCATGAAGAAGCTGACAGGAAGTACTTGCTGAGCTGATCTACATATCCTAAAAATACTCAACACAGGCAGCGTTAAGCCAGTGGCAACATAGGGACTCTCCGCCTGGGCCACTACAGCAAATTCCAACTTTGATCAACTGAACAGAGTGCAAAGTCAAGCTGAACGCCTTATGACTGGTGCCATGCATGAGATCCACTCCAATTAACAAGTTGGATGAAATTACAGGTCTACAGTCTCTAGCTGACAGAACAAACACGAAGATCCTTACCCAATTGTTAAAACGACTCTAAACCACCCAATGTATAACAGAATGCAAAACCCAACAAAGACCAGACTAAAACCTGTCCGGCTTGAACATGATTCCAAATTAATCCCAACTCACGTGTCTCATCCACCCTTAAAAAAAAAAAAAAAGACTTGCTTCCTTCAATACAAACCAACACCCCTGGAACTGAAAAGAGAGGTTCACAAACTGACTCTGAGCGAAAGGCTCTGGCCATGGAATACATCTGTCAAAACTATTCTAGAGACACCTGGACACATGCTTACACCGATGGTTCTGCAACAGAGGCCACCAGAGACGAAGCAGCTGGAGTCTTCATCAATTACATCGATGGTGAAGAAAATCTCGCACTGCCAACTGGGAAATATTCCCTAACTTCCGAGCAGAAACAGAAGGCCTATGCGCAGCAGCTACAGCAACCTCTGGTAATGTAGCAAGAACAAAAGGCCAATTGGTGCTGCTATCTGATGCCCTTTCAATCCGTCAATTACTCAAGCGCTCTAATAACAAGGAGATGTATGCTTTAACAAATTCTCTCACTTTTATATGTCATGTTTCTCAAAAAGTGAAATACAGTGGATACAAAACCACTGTCGACATAAGAGGAAATGAGAAGAAGAAGAAGAAGAAGAAGCTGTAAAGAAGAAGAAGAAGAAGAAGAAGAAGAAGTTGAAGAAGAAGAAGAAGAAGAAGAAGACGAAGAAGAAGAAGATCAGAAGAAGAAGAAGAAGAAGAAGAAGAAAGAAGAAGAAGAAGAAGAAGAAGAAGAAGAAGAAGAAGAAGAAGAAGAAGAAGAAGAAGAAGAAGAAGAAGAAGAAGAAGAAGAAGATGAAGAAGAAGAAGAAGATGAAGAAAGAAGATCAGAAGAAGAAGAAGAAGAAGAAGAAGAAGAAGAAAGAAGAAGAAGAAGAAGAAGAAGAAGAAGAAGAAGAAAGAAGAAGAAGAAGAAGAAGAAGAAGAAGAAGAAGAAGAAGAAGAAGAAGAAGAAGAAGAAGAAGAAGAAGAAGAAGAAGAAGAAGAAGAAGAAGAAGAAGAAGAAGAAGAAGAAGAAGAAGAAGAAGAAGAAGAAGAGAAGAAGAAGAAGAAGAAGAAGAAGAAGAAGAAGAAGAAGAAGAGAAGAAGAAGAAGAAGAAGAAGAAGAAGAAGAAGAAGAAGAAGAAGAAGAAGAAGAAGAAGAAGAAGAAGAAGAAGAAGAAGAAGAAGAAGAAGAAGAAGAAGAAGAAGAAGAAGAAGAAGAAGAAGAAGAAGAAGAAGAAGAAGAAGAAGAAGAAGAAGAAGAAGAAGAAGAAGAAGAAGAAGAAGAAGAAGAAGAAGAAGAAGAAGAAGAAGAAGAAGAAGAAGAAGAAGAAGAAGAAGAAGAAGAAGAAGAAGAAGAAGAAGAAGAAGAAGAAGAAGAAGAAGAAGAAGAAGAAGAAGAAGAAGAAGAAGAAGAAGAAGAAGAAGAAGAAGAAGAAGAAGAAGAAGAAGAAGAAGAAGAAGAAGAAGAAGAAGAAGAAGAAGAAGAAGAAGAAGAAGAAGAAGAAGAAGAAGAAGAAGAAGAAGAAGAAGAAGAAGAAGAAGTAGAAGAAGAAGAAGAAGAAGAAAACTGTATCTTAAATCTTTAAAGGAGCCGTTTAGAATTTATCATTTGCTTTGTATTTTTTTCTTACATTTGACCAATTTAATTTTTTTATGTCAATAATTCCTTAGCAGAAATCTTGCAATTTATCAGGGTGTAATATTCATCCCCGAAATCATCAAAACATCCCAATTTTCGCTTAATTTCCTTAAAGTAGAAGCGCTATAATTGTTACTCAAAGGGGCAAATTCAATTTCATCCTTCTCAAGATCATCTATATTCCCATAGAATTTCATTTTAATATATTTAGTAGAGGACAATAAAAGAAACAGATTGGTGAAAAACAAATAAATACCTTATTCCTACAAGAAATAATTTGAATTATTTTTTCTTGTCTGCGTAAAATAGATTATTTGTCCGAGTCTCAGTATTTATTATGATGTCATCACAGCATTTCTTGTACTATTCTTTACATATTTCTTTGAAAATTAATTTCGTATATTCTAAATGATTGGGAACATTTTTGTCTTCAAAAAATATTAAGTCTGTGCTTGTAACTTGTATTTGAATAATGCAAAATTGACGGGGGGCATGTTTTCACCCTGTTTGTCTGTCATCAAGACATCTCAAAACTGATGAATGGATTTCGATTAGATTTGGTGTGTGGTTTTGTTACTGCTTATAGGAGAAGTAATTAAAATGTGAGACATTGGAACAGGGGAAGGGTGAAAACGGAGGGGTGGGGACATTTTAAAGTGAGTTTGTCTGTCATAAAGATATCTCAAGAACTTATAACTGTATCTAAATTGAAATTGGTATGTGGTTTTATTATTATTTCCTAAAGAAGCGATTAAAATTTGGGACTAATTGGAATAGGGGAAGGGCAGAAATTGAGGGGTGGGGATGTTTTAGGATGAGTCCTGTCAAGACTGAAATTGAAACTTTCCAATGGAATGTGCTAAACAATGACTTTGCGCTCTAAATGAAGATCCAAGCAATCAATTTTCTGGATTCAAAGAGAATTACATCAAGTATTCTCTGGAATCAAAGAAAATGAAACAATTGGTTTCTTCCATAAAAAGAAAATGATGGAATGTGAATCCTGGCTGGATAGAGCTCAAACAATAATGATGCTTCACTTGAATAAAACTGAAAACAATGGTATGGCCTCAGAAGAAACCCAGTCAGAAGATATTCTTCAAGTGTTCAGATTGCAAATGTTCATTACCGATCAAAACTTGGGGATGACTCTTGGTTGGCCTAGAATTTCTGAGGCAGATTATATGGAGTACGGGGATCAAATGACTCTAAGATTTGTCTAGGCATGTTGGAATTGCAACGGGGCGGAGGTATGCGCTCTAGAGAGTGCTAATATTCTAGTACAGTAGTAGCGGTTTCCCTGGTATTCATTTATTGAGTTTATAGATCTCTCTTTTTATTTTTCCTTTGTTCTGTAGAATTTGTTGTCTCTGATTCCAAATCACCTACAGTGTAAACACGGAAACTGTGGACATTTACATTCATGTACCGACTTAGAGAATTTTCACGTTAATTTTTAAACAAAATTACATGATGGAGGACTATTAATGCAACATTGAAAAAACACCCCATTTGATTCCGTTTGGGAGTTATGACAATTTAAACATTCATACAGCGTGTTAAAAAGTGACTGGTGCAGTAAGTCTAATTCATACAGCGTGTTGAAAAGCGACTGGTGCAGTTAGTCTAATTCAACAATGTGATGGCATAGCTTCACTTTCAATGCAATTGTTTGTATTTCTTCCAAAATTGATAATTTCTTAGTAAGTTATTTGAAACATTTGTTTGTTTGTGCGGCTCATTTAGCTACGCCACTTCTGGTGTACGAAAGCCATGGTGGTATTCTTCCATTTATGACTTATCACAACAATTTAAAGATTGCGTACATTGATATGAAAGAAGTATTATTAAAACAAACTGCTGAGAAAGAAAAGGTCGCTATTTCATTTCAAAGATTTGACTGCAGGGCTCGTTAACCTACAGTGATCAGTACCTCGTTACCTTACAGTAATCAGTACTTCGTTACCTCAGAGTGATCAGTACCTCGTTACCTTACAGTGATCAGTACTTCGTTACCTTACAGTGATCAGTACCTCGTTACCTTACAGTGATCAGTACCTTGTTACCTTACAGTGATCAGTACCTCGTTATCTTACAATGATCAGTACCTTGTTATCGTTTCCCTACAGTACAGTGATCAGTACCTTGTTTCCTTACAGTGATCAGTACCTCGTTACCTTACAGTGATCAGTACCTCGTTAAATTTCAGTGATCAGTACCTTGTTACCTTACAGTGATCAGTACCTCGTTACCTTACAGTGTTCAGTACCTCGTTACCTTACAGTGATCAGTACTTCATTTCCTTACAGTGATTAATACCTCGTTACCTTACAGTGATCAGTACTTCATTTCCTTACAGTGATCAGTACCTCGTTACCTTACAGTGATCAGTACTTCATTTCCTTACAGTGATCAGTACCTCGTTACCCTACAGTGATCAGTACCTCGTTAAATTTCAGTGATCAGTACCTTGTTACCTTACAGTGATCAGTACCTCGTTACCTTACAGTGATCAGTACCTCGCTACCTTACAGTGATCAGTACCTCGTTACCTTACAGTGATCAGTACCTCGTTACCTTACAGTGATCAGTACCTCGCTACCTTATGGTGGTCAGTACCTCGTTACCTTACAGTGATCAGTACCTCGTTTCCTTACAGTGATCAATACCTCGTTACATTACAGTGACCAGTGCCTTGTTACCCCACAGTGATTAGTACAATATACTGTGTGATGTCATACTTGCACCTCCAGAAAAATTGTTTATGTAAATCTTTGAAAATAAATGCAGTTTATGTTATTATGAATAAAGAGATGGAAAAGGCATTTTTTGTTATGCCTCATCTTAAAAAATAAACAAAATATTTTTGCAATAATATATAAAGTGGTAACTCAATTTTAAACGAAATGCATAAAAATGTCTTGGAACTGCATTTGCTGGGATTAACCCAGGATTTTAAGCGGTAGGGAGGAGGAGGGGGTACGGGAGTCCAAACCTTGGAATCCAATTTCAAGTCATGAAAATAAATGGCCTTAGTGTTAGAAGTGTTTCGGTGAAATTCCAGGGGGGGGGGGGGGGACCTAACCCCTTACCGCCCTCTGGTTCCGCCCTTATGATATTACTCTATTAAATTAGACTTGCTGTATCTGTCAAATTTTTTCAATACACATCGGATCGCTCAAAATGAAATATCTAAGCGTGTGCAAAACATTTCCGCCTATCAATGATTGATTATCATGATCATTGATATCATCTTAATTAAAAATGCAGGTGTCCTTTTTACTTTGCAAAACAAGCCGGTATATATTCCGAGAACTGACAAACAAGTTTGCAGAATTTCAGTTTTTGAGCCAATATGAGATTCTTTTATTAGTTAAAAGTTCTTGCTTTTTAATAAGTTTTAATTGATTTTGTTATCATAATTATTTTTCTCGAAAAAGTGTCTGTGCGGCGAGTTTGGACTGTGATGATTGTTTATGGTTCAAAATTGTATCCTTTAACAAATGAGACAAGACAAAACACATCAGCAGCAACGGCCTCTTTAACTAATTCAATACTGCACATATGGAGGGAGGGAGGGGGCAGGGAAATTGGATCGGGGAGGGAAGTTCGAAGAAACGGTCGTTTTTACGAGGCAATCTTGAATGTCACCTCTCTTTTCAACAGTTCAGGTCACTGGAGGAGGAAAAAAAGACGAGAAGAGAAAACAGTTTAGTATCACCAGCTGACCAGAAAATGTATTGACGATAAAACATTTAAAATTCACATATTTTGTATGCCTAAGAAGATAATTTTGTCTGAACATAAACTTATGTTCTTGTTTGTTTTTTTTTCTTTCAAAAAGTAAAGTTTTTCTCAAAAATATAGTTGGAAGGGTTAATAAACCTACGGACCCCGAGCAAAACAAAACCGAGACTATAGGGCCTAAGAACTGACACTGCGATATGTCAGTTATGGGGGCCTCGAACGCCGAAAGTCACAAGGACCCAGGGGACTCTATTTGCGCCACTAAAAGTAA
>JAIGNY010002039.1:860000-895369 GCA_020152595.1 Chiridota heheva
ACTCATATATTATTACACATGCAAAACAAACATGTTTTCATAGCCACTTCAGTTATAACTCTTAAAAAAAATGCCTACGCCCTGTGAGATAGATCGAAAACTGTTCATATCGCGTAACTCATGCTATAACAAGCCACGCAGTATGCTTACGTTCTTATCTTTGTTCCTTCTGCGCTACAACTGCCAACGTCACAGATTTAAGTACACCTGAAACTGCTTATGCAAGAAACACACTCGATTTAAATAGTTTCTCCAAATTTTACCCTTTTAGGATTAAAATGTTGGAGGAAGGAGAGTTTTCATGTATTCAATGTGTACCAACTATCTGCTTTAAAGAAATACTCAACCGAAAGTGAGGACGCTTTTTATCATAGTCTCAAAAATATTCAAGCGCGTGTCTTGTATAGGCTATTTGTACATCAATCATACAGTCTCTTTGGATTTGAATATTCATAGATTTGCTACGCTGCCAAACAAACACATAGTCCGAAGTGTAAAGTGTAATCAGCCGGTTATGAGGACTTAACATATCCACGGGACTTTTTTTTCCACACCACTTTTTCTTGTAAACGTAGTCACCCCATTAACTTTGCTCGGGAGATGGTGTCTTTTCATAGTTGAAACGCATTTCAATGGTCATTTGGTGATTATTCAGCGACGAGTCCCAACGTCGAGTCTTATTTGTGTCGTTAGGCATGTGTAACATTAGGACATGGTAATTTCAAAAGTTCTTTATTATTACACTGACGTTACAGTCCAATGTTCATAGTCATACGTTGCTACAGTATTAGCCACAGCCGTCTCGGCATAGGATACTTTATCGGCTAAAAACTTCAAGCTTACAGCTTAACGTAGCAATAATTTTTTCGCTATCGTACGTACCGCACCACGACAGAAAATACACCCACGTGACCGTTCGAGACCACTCGGGCGAGTGAACAAACTTTTATTGACATTAATTCCATGGAAAAACGAATTGCCAAATTTGATTGGATATGGACAAAATTATCACAAAAAAGACGCCCGCTTTTTTCGGTCGATAGCTTCTTTAAGCAAAGTTGTGGCTGGATGTTATTTTAGTATGAATTTTGTCGTCCTTGTAAAGTTCTGCAGTTATTCCGACAATCCATGAGCTGGGATCTCGAAGAACAAACAGTAGGTCTGTTGAGATAGCCTAAGTAATAATCCGAACGCGATAAATGAGAACCTTCAGTAAAAATGCATAACAAACCTTTTTTGACATACTGTATTTTTCATAGTTAAGTTAAGTATATACATTAAACTATTTGGAATGTCTTAACAGTGAATACAAAAATTGGTTAAGATTACCTACAGAAAAAATGAGGACTATTTTGTTGTGCAGCAATGACTCAAAATAATGTTAACAGATAAGGATACTACAGACTATTTTTAACTGCAGGTGACAATTAGTGATGCTACTTTCAGCCAAAATATATTAGATCGTGCTAGTTGGAAAAATCTCGATTATTCCAAACTGTCGCTTTATTGCGCAAAAAAGATCTCAACATTCATAGGTTTTTCAAGGGGATAATAGGTCTAATTAGTTCCATACTACCGGCGATAACCATATAATTTACGAGATATTACGGTTCGGTGAGTCTGTTATTGTTATCTCCCCAGCTGTGACACGAAATGGCTCAAATGTCTTTTAAATAGAGAACAAAAAATAGTTTTAGTTTATTAGATTTAAGTTAATGAATTTCCTTTCTGCCTTTAGGGAAATACCCTTAATATCCAACGTAGGTAGACCAATAAGCAAATTATTATACCAGCATTAATATTAGTAACTAAGAATAGGAGCGCTAGATTAGTCCACTTCCAAGAAATTTAACGCATTCACTCGTTCATAAATGGATGATTCTTGTCAACGTCAATGTCGCTTAGATTTTTGTCCGAGTATAAGATATCGTTTCTGTTACTTTTAAAAGCCAGTTCTTGTATTACTTATAGAGAAAACTATGCAATACAACTCTACGTTACTGATTGGTTACATATTCATTATTCACACGAATACTGACAAGCCAAGCAATAATTGCCGCGGAAGTGACGTGCTTGGTTTGTATCAAACTTAATGGGGACGTGTAAAGCAATTTTGTGACGTGATTTCCTCTTTATTATTTTACATATCGCTTGCTTCTTGAGGTGCGTTCGTTTTAAAACAAAAAAATCTTTTTAAATATCGCCTGTTATTGTAATTTCACGATTGGTACTGACTGACTGAGGTTTATGTAGGAAACTTATTGTTTGATCTGTTTAATACTTGATGAGCACATGATTGACTTGTATGTACTGTGAACTATATACATATAGCTGTATAGAGACGTCGCAGAAATCTGTCTATCTTCTCTTGAAAAGATTCCAAGATTTATTGAAAAATTGAATTGAAGAGCTTTATAAGTAGATAAACAGTTGAATATCCTTTCCTAGAATCATCTTTTGTCAATTTCGTTTGTTGAGGAAGAATTTATTAAGAGATTTATTGAACAAAATGGAAGTTCCTATCAAGCTTCCATGTGCCATAGATGTACAGTTTTTACAAGACCAAATCGATTCTTTCATCAAAGCCCTGAATAGCACAAGTTTCTCTTCCGAATCTAGCTCGAGTTTAAGTCAGTCAGAAATTTATGCAACTATATGCTTAATCCTTTGTGCTGTGGGAATTGTAATAAACTTATTTTTTCTGATTGCTGTTTTAAGATCAAAGGAACTGCGCAAACAAAAACTCAACAAATATATCATCAATTTAGTTATCTGTGATATCTCGTATCTTACAATTTTTATCATTTCGGACATTTACAACAAAAAAGAAATTGTATTGATTCAGATCGATGATATTTGCCTTCAAATGTTGGTGAATATGATTTTCCCTTATACAAAGAAATTGTTTCTATACTGTTCGCAATTTATCATGGTTATTATAGCAATAGAAAGACACCACGCAATAAGTAAACCTTTCGAAGCCATATCCATGAAACGGAACGTTTCGACATTTGTCATCTTTGTGTGGATTTACTTGATTTCAATAATAACAATTGGTTCACAGATGGGCTTGTTTTATATAATGAAAAGCATGGCAAAGTATTTCTTGACGGTATCTTTGATCGAAAGTATTCCATTTTGCATATCACTGATCATTACGACGGTTCTTAATACCAAGATTTTGTGTATTATTAAATCTTCGTCGATTGACCATCAAAGAGAAAGGCAAAGAAACCAGATTTGCATAGTTTTGGCTGTAAACACGAGCGTCTTTTTCATACTAGTGTTTCCTTATGTTGTGGGAAACTTTATGAATGCAGCGTATGGTTTAAACCTAGACGAAGATTATTTTAAAGTTATAACGACCTGTTTTTTGATTGTTAACTGCTCAATCAACCCGTTTATCTACGTACTTGGCAGCAAGGTCTACCGAAAAGCTGTTGTTGTAACTTATCTTTGTCAAAAGGACGAAAGGAGAACAAGCCGGACTAGTAATTCTACTCTAGCGGCGACGTTGCAAACTCAATGTCGTGTGTCTTCGGGCCAGTGAGAATGAGCAAGACAACAAGACTAAATGCGTTCCACCTATGCTATAGTGCATCAGAAAGGTGAGTAAAGTGTGGCCCGCGTTTCAAGCAATTTCACTTCTGTGTTATTATTTTCTATATCATGGCTTAAACGTCCTATCAACATGCCAACTTTTACGTTTGGGCCTCAAAAAAAAAATGTTACGAATTAAGTGTTGTTTAATTTATTCTAATCACGCTCTTAGTCTGGTTGCAAATGGCCAAAAAATGACAAGTGCTAAACATTTTGGGTACAAGTCGGGAAATGATTTCAATTAATAGTTTAGGCGTATAAGAGTCTAAAAAAACCTGTTTCCACCAAAAAAAATCCTTGAGGTGGCCGCCATTTTGAATTTCAAAATGGCCGCCAAATAGAGCATATTTTATAAAAATATAAGTATTTTGGCATGTTTTAGGTAAGGTTAACATTAAATAACTGGTAAAAATGTTGATCTTATATAGAATAAAAAGTCTTAACAGGAATCTATATGTTCAGCAGTTGGCAGTCATCTTTAAATTCAAAATGGCCGCCATTGTGCAGATGATTTAAACAGAATATATTTGCACAGTAACTTTTAAGTTTAAAGATGATGATGGATAATAGTTCATTCATAGCTGCTACAAAATGAAATATAGAGCGTGTATTATTCAGCATTTTTTTGGAAACCTTGTCATCTTTGTTTTCAAAATGGCCCTTAAAGGTTTGTTTCTACTTCGAACTTACAAAACATCAAAAAGTTGTTCCATTCAGTATATCTTCAACTTCTCAGTATATTGAAAGAAAATTAAGGCGGTGTATGCAAATTTGATTAAAAGGAAAATAAAACCTGGTGATTAAATTAGTCGGATAAATTTGATGTTGGTGGCCATTTTTAGTTCCAAAATGGTGGAATGGCGGCCATATTTGATTTTGAAATGGATAGCTTCTATAAATTATTTCCCAAACACCATTGCTGGAAGCTGACTTCAACTGTACAAAGAGATTATCAGAAGGAAAACATAGCTTGCTACGATATGAAAACAAAAACTCATACAAGGTATATTTGAGAAATGACTGCATCATAGTATATTCAAAGGCGAAGATTGTGGATTTTGGCAGTACTCTGTGCATGAACATCCTCGAGTGCAGGGATCTTTCATGGAAGTACACTTGCATCTACGTGTTGCACACCGCAAACCCTGGAGAGGACAACTGCATGATATAAGTTCTGGCCACGTTTCTAGCATTGGGTCCACTGTGAAAAGGCGCGGTTTCAGGATTCCACCTGTTGTAAGAAACCCGCCGCCCTCCTCTGGAGATGGTAGTGATGGATTTTGTTCAAGAGCCATCTTCCATACAAATGTCTGGTAATGGGCTCTTCTAATGTGCAGATGTAAAACATCTGCAGTGGTGGTAGTGACTCAACATTTTTTTTCACCTTGTGAAAAAATGCACTTCTGATTTCTTGTATTTTACTTGATTCAGTAGATGGATCATACAATTTGCAAACAAATGCTTCCGCATCAGACATAGCCTTTTTATCAGGAACTCGAGCTTCACCTAACCACTCAAGCAGTTGTGGGTGCTTTACAAATTCCTTCCACGCCGAATTTTTGCCTATTTCAGCAAATTGGCTTGTTGTGTCACTGCCTGTAAAGGCATGAAATGCAAGCAATGATGCTCTTGCCTTGTTATCAATTTGGATTTGATGAACAGGAATAAAAGATTGTTTTTTTGCTGTCCCCCCCCCCCCTTGCATCCACACTTGTTGACATAGGTTGGGCATATGATATACAAGAAGCACCAACACATTAGTATCACGGCATACAATATTAAGTAGTTGAAATCCTGAGTTCTTTGCATCTTGAGCATGAAGTAGGATACGCGTGTCAGCCTCCTCGTGGCTTGATTGCAGATTTGACACATCTCTGCCAGACGAAGACCATGCCTCATCTGAGTTTGAGAAACCACCGCCAAGAACCAGCTCCTTGTTGGAATCTTCACAGGGATGATTGATCATTTGTGTGCAGGGAAAGTTTGCTAGACTTTCTTTGTTTTTCCCAAGTGTAATGAATCTTTCCCAGTTGCCAATTTTCTGATCTCTGCTGGTTACTCTGGTTTCTATCCCCTTGTTTTTCCCACTTGCACACTTGTTTCGTGTACCACCTTTAATGGAGTTGTCCAGATATCGATCAAAAACAATGTCCACCCTGTTGCATGTCTCAGAAAAATGTTTGTAAATTGACTTTCGAAAGTTGTCACACCATTCACCAAAGTTTTTTGCTCCTATATGATTGCCAAGAGACTAAATTACTGCCATAGCATCCACAATAGTACATGTAGGACTGTTGCTGACTGGTGGTAGATTCTGAGCTTTACCTTGATCTATGATTTTGCCTAGATCTGATTTACTTGATGGATATCTCAGCTTTTCATCAACAGTTGCTATTGATAAAGGCACAGGTGAGAGTTCACGTTCCAGCAACCCACCTACATCAACTTCACGTCCAGCATCTAATGCAACAATCACTTGACGTAAAAGATTGATGCGTGCCTTGGTAGTGGTTGTTTTTACTTTATCCACATTTACAGTATGACTGTACATTGTACCAAACGTGTTAAGTTTCTGTCTTTTGATTTTATCATGGAACTTTGTTGTCTTTTTGATGAGTCTGTCATTCAAAAAGTTGTGTATTAACTTCTTTCCTGTTTTCTCTGCTTTCACAAAGTCATTCTTCACATCAGTACTGGCAACATCTCCTGTGGTGATTGATATCAGGTCTGACGAATCATTGGAAAATACATCAAAGCCTTCAAATTCTTGAACAAGTTGTGTGATATCTTTTTGATCTCTTTCCATTTGCTTAGGTCCCAGATCTTTATGTTGCAAATCTGTCTCACTCGTCACATGATACATTTTCTTTGTGTCTTCGACGAGCTGAGCCCATTCATTGTATGTAAGACACTAACGTTCTCGTGCTGAATTTGTGCGGGTGATGCCAACTAAACCACCGGCAACTTTGCCCTGTTTGTTGATATGCACAAGTGCTTGGTCATCAAGGATTTGATTGAATCTTTGTGAAGTTTCTTTAGTACCGAAGTCACCATCTGCAAAGCCTTGGTAAACCTCTGGTGCTGTCTCCAGTAGCATCTTCATATCTGCTAGAAAAATCATACCCCACTTGGTGTAATTAACATGGTCAAAGAGAGCAAACCAGGGTAACATTTCAGCTAGTGATAAAAGGTACAGCGCCCAGTCTCCATCTCGAAGAGCATGGGTAAATCTCAGAAGAATAGTAACAAGATACATATACTTCCACTAAAATTGGAATGTTGTTAGGTCCTTGTGGTCAGCATCAAAGTGTTGATATGGGTACAATATCTTCAATGAATAATGCCAGTGTCGATTCTATCTGCTCATCATCATCTTTGGAAAACCCTTCAATAACCTTCCCTGCTGTTTCTCTCAACTTGCTTTCTAACTCCTTCTCATTCTCTTGTGCCCAATTAATAAACTTTGGCCAAAGAATTGTCTAAAGTGCTTCAAGTGCAAGTTTATGTGCACGTATAACTTTGTTCCACACATTTCCTTTGAGAATATTCTCTGCTGTGTTTTCTCCAAATACTCCACTCTCTACCCATATATCATTGAGACCAGCTCCTTGCATGAATTGACCAATCACTTTTGAAAAATTCATCTGTGTGTGGAAGCCTCCTAACATGATAACAAAATCTTTGCAATCTTCCAACTTCTCCCATTGAAGCATTTTAGCTTTGTTGTAAAGTGCTTCATCAAAGGTAATTACTGTGTATGTTGCATTTAGCTTCTTTGTCATTGCTTGACATTTTATCATCACTGTCCAAATCGTGTCATAATCATCAGCAGGAGCATTGATTATTGGAAAAGGCCCAACTTCAGTTTGTGGCAACTCATTCTTTGACACTTTCTGGTTGAATCCACTCCAGGCAGGTACATGTTGGTTTTCCTGATTTTCTTGTCGCAAAAGAATCCATGTCATGTCCATGCAGAATGCTTTGGTTATCGTTTCCTTGTCTGGGTCGTACTAAGTGAGCTGTACATCTTTCGGCATCACTGGTTCTAGTTTGGCTGCAAGCATGTTTGAGTTTTGAAGCTCACTCATTTCTGATGGAAGACTTGTTTTGGATCTGTTGGATCTTAGCTCAACATTTAATTCTCTTTTTGGCTCATTTGGTGCTTTTTTGCGAAGAGCCACATATTGTGTTGCCTGAAAAGTGTCCATACCACTGAGTGTTTCTTCATTGATATCGATATTGTCGTCTGCATAACAGACATATCCACAATTTTCCCAAGTGGTAAAATTACGTGGTATCATCACTTTTCCATGGCCATTGTAACGCTGAAGAGCATCATCGGCAATGGCTTTGTCAATCTGAATAACATGCTCATAGCTGATAGAATGACCTGTTGCATGGAGAAATTTTATGAGCCCTTTTGACCTCGTGGCGTGGTGAATAGTAACGCCAAGGCCGATATGCTTTGGTGTTAGTTTCTGCCCTCCAGAAGCAAGAAAA
The DNA here is from genome assembly GCA_020152595.1 of Chiridota heheva. NCBI lineage: Eukaryota > Metazoa > Echinodermata > Holothuroidea > Apodida > Chiridotidae > Chiridota > Chiridota heheva. The sequence continues at coordinate 868,101 of JAIGNY010002039.1, forward strand.
ATGATGTCTTGACAAATACTGAGAATTTTCGTTCTAAGAGCATTCTTCTTTTGACTCTCATTTTCAACATCAAACACATCTTCATTGCAGAGAAGACGAATAAAAAAGTAAAGATTATCTGGCACCACCATCTGCGCATGCTCCTCATCAATTCCTCCAACGAAGTCATGACTAGCTGTAGCTTCAATGTCCCGACGTGGTTTTACAGCCACTTTAAAAATCCTGCTTAAAATATCAGTGTCGTCATTTTCTGCTTGGTTACTCATAGAAGCCTCACAAACATCTATTCCTTGCACCTCTGTTATATCTTCTACAAATCTTTCCATAGCCATATCTTGAGCCAAAGAAGGACATTCTAGCTGCGGATCTGTAGCACACAAGGTTTAAACAAAAATCACATCATCACCAAGATACCTCTGTATTTTCTCCTTGAAGCTATTACTTCTGTAAACTTCTGAAACCATTGCAAAACCTGTGAGAAGCATATAAGAATATTGTTCCCAAATGCTTGTTAATGTATAAATGTGTCCTTGAGCAACACTTTTTTTCAATATTAGCCATTGCATTTTCAAAGCAAATTGTTTCGGGAATGTTATCTTGCTTTTCTTTAAGCTTACTGTGCTTCTTCAAAAAACATGTATAACAATTCAAATGATACTTGGCCTCTGCAGCTATAAGATTATGTACTCCAGCTAATCTGTGTCTCATTACGCTATCAAACTGAGCGAGGGTCAGGACTTTTTCCGATGTTGGGAAAGTCTGAAATTGACGTAAATGAGAGTAAGGTATATCGTCCTGGCAGTACATGCACTTGTTCTAGTCTACAGAAGGCAGCGATAATCTTCTCGATCTTGGTGAATTTCTTAGATTAGTTTCATCTTCCAGGGGAGTTGACTCTCCAGATGAAATGGTAATATTTTGCTGACCTTTGCTCTTGAGACAATTTATGTGAACTTGGTTTGTAAATACGCTATAGCAGGGTCTATGCCAAAGAACATTTTGGTCAGTTTCCTGTAGGTTGACTATTTTCAAACGGTCTAGTGCGTCTATAAACTTAGTGTCATTGTATTTCTCTCTTTCCAGGGCACTTTCAATTACTCGGGCAATTCCTTCTGGTGTAGCCGATGACAAAGGATGTTTTTTTCTTAGAGAGCCTAACCTCTTGAAACAAGATGCAATTTTCCCACTCAATTTCAGACTCTGTCACTCTTTTTCTGATTAAAGCTGCAGACTCCAGCTTAATAATTCTGGAGGGAAATTTAAAAGATGTTTTACTCCCTTTGTAAGAAACCAAACTGATGTATTTTGTCAAATGTAGGATACATATGCAATCATAAGATTTAACAAGGCACTGGTCCATGGGTTAAACCAATAAAAAATTGAGTGGTATTAAAATGATTTTGAAAAGCTTATTAGAACAAAAATAAAAAGGAGGACAGGAATACAAATTTCAGACAAATACAAGTTGTTATTGCCCAGTCGTACCTCTATCTATAACATACACTCAGTCCCTCCCCTCCATGAAACCTTTGTTAAAGTAACATACAAACTAAATGTAAGATATTTGGAAAACATGTTCAAACAAACGGCCATGTACAATTTTAAGGTGTATATACTCATTGCTGGCAGTTTGCTAGTAAATCTAACATTGTCAGATTGAATTAAATTGTAGTTAGGTCTCGGATTATTGTCTTAAGGTAAATCAGGCATGCATTTGATGGTAATCTCCCACTTAATGCAAGTTTATATGAATACAGTTATATTCTTAAGTATTTTACATTTGTCGTGGAACTGATATATGTAGGTACAAGCAGTAACACTAAACATGATGTTTTACCTTGTTAGCGGATAATTTCGATCTGAACATACATAAAACATATTTTCTATATTCATTTGACATGTTTAACAAACCTAGCCTTGCACCTATCTTTAAAAATGCAGATATCTTACCTCTATCTTGCATTAATCTTGATAGCACATGTGTGTGACATATATTACTGCAGCAGTGCTAAAATGTCTGTCACATGGTTTCCAGATGCATTTGATATAAAACTATCAAAATTTTGCAAACTAGAAGTAAAATTTAAAAATATATATAAATATATTATTTTTGACAATTTATTATGGCGGCCATTTTGATTTTCTTAATCGCCATTTTGTTTTTCTAACTGATCGCCATTTTTAAATACATGAGAAACATCTAAAATTGTCTTATAAAGTCATCTACCATAGAAAAGCTAACATAATACCCAGAATAGTCCTGTATCTAACGTAAAAGTTGAGAGAATCTATATATATACTATGTTCAATAAGACGACCATTTTGAAATTCAAAATGGCGGCCAAAAAAAAAAAAATAGAATTGGAAACAGGTATTTTTGTAATCTCCAATACCTATTTTATTTATACGGACCTGTTTCCAGCTTGTACCCAAAATGTTTAGCAAATCGATATAGAAGCATCTTTTTGCTATTTGCAACCAGACTATCTTAACATATCCTGCTTTGTGGATACATTTTGGGTAAATTTACAAAACACATCATGCTTTTAAATGGGCAAAAAAATCAGCTGAATTTATCTTTCAGTTAAACAACATCTAAAACGCAAGAAGAAAATAAGACTTTTAAAAAGAAATTGAAAGTGGGCAGAAGGACGAATTTATTATTACTTTATTTTGTTTAGAAAGGAGAGACAGCTAAAGTAACTATGCATGTTATCTAAAAGTTGAAAATTGTGAAACCCAGTTATGATGATTAATCAGTTAATACAGCTCATACTCACACAGATTATGTGTACCGAAGTCATCTGCAGACCGTGCATGACATCAAGAGTGGACATTATATAAAACTTTACTTCCAGTACTCCAGAGGTCCCCAACTGAGTGCGTGTGACGTCACTTGCACATACTCTATCGCAGCAATTAGACAATTTGTTGATCAAATATATAAGAGAAGCATTTCTGGTAAATCTCTTTAAATGACATTAAACAATAAGAATGAAAGTCACAGATTTTCAACAGCAACCACAGACTGCTCAATGCAATGTAATCTCGAGCTGGAACTGAACTGTTATATACCTGTGTAGAGGGTGTGCTACAACGTTACAGTCCATGCAGAACGTTTTCGATAATAGTGCTTTACTAAAATTACTGCATAATTTCACAAACTGAACTCGAAAATAAAAATTGTATTCTACCAGAAAAAAAATAACATTGACTTTTACACGAAAAAGAGTTCAACCCGAAATTTGATGAACAAAAAGGCAATGTCAATATTTTTCTAACAGTATTTATTTTTCGGTGTAGTATCTATTAGGTGAAATTTTGTAGTAATTTTCAGTGAAGTATATAGCATTATCGAAAACATTTTTTCATAGACTATAACGTTGTAGCATAGCTTTAGGCTTTTATGTTTTGCAGGTCAATAGCCTCTATATCAACATACAGTAAGTTGTGGTGTTCGACTAAAATAGAAAGTACAAATGCGAACTTTTCAAATTTTAGTGCTTCTATTTGAAACTAATTTAAAAGATATTGTTGTCAATTTCACCAGCGCAAATTTCTCGTCCACCAAGGTGTTTTAAAAATAATTTTAAGATAGTAATAGTTGTTATTCTCTGATCAGAAGATTGTGAATTTATTGCCCACAATAAGGCCTCATAGTTTGAAATAGGAATTGTATTTTGCTTGGTATGCATCAAAAACCTTATTCTTGAGAGTTATACTACATTCACCACCTAAAATAAAATACCAATAATTACATTACGCTATATCTTAACAGTTGCATATTTCAAAAACAATTTAAATTCCGTTCACTGGGCAATTGGGCATGCTTCGATATTCTAATCAGGAGATATTCTGATTGGGATAGACCAGACTGTTAAATATCTGTGATATTTATTTTTATTTTTTCTCATCATTTGTGTATATTTTTAATAATACAAAATACACTTAATTAAAGTCAAAGAACTTAATATTTTTCCAGGCTTTTATTTTGTTGCATCATATCTTCCCCTCTGTCTACAAACCGTTTCTTTACTCATCGCAATATGTTTACAATAGAAAGACACCACGTAATTAGTAAGCTTCTCAAACTTACAGTATATACCAGAAACAGACTTAACAATTTTCAACATTATCTTGCAGTCTCAGTAGGAATTTACATTAATTCAATAATAATAATAATAATAATAACAATAACAATAAAAAAAATAATGATAATAATAATCATAATTAATAATAATAATAATAATAAGAAGAAGAATAAATAATGATAATAATAAATGATACACAATAATAATAATAATCATAATAATAATAATAATAATAATAATAATAATAATAATAATAATAATAATAATAATAATAATAATAATAATAATAATAATGAACAAATAATAATAATAATAATAATAAAAATAATAATAATAATAATAATAATAATAATAATAATAATAATAATAATAATAATAATAATAATAATAATAATAATAATAATAATAATAATAATAATAATAATAATAATGATAATTGTTTCGCAAATGTGCTTGTTTTATGCAGTGAAAAGCATGGCTAAGTGCTTTTTGACGGTAGCTTTGATATGTACAATTCTATTGTGCGTATCACTTACAATAGCAAAGGCTCTTGATGATTTTGTGCCCACTTTTGGTTTTTCTTAAATTTATGCAATTAAGTTTTATCAAATGTTAATTACATTTGTATGTAAATTGTCATTATTAAAAGTTAGACATGCAAGAAACCATTATCAATTTATAAATAAATCTTCGGTCTACACTTATCTCCCACAACTTATTTATTTACATTGCAATTAGCAGTGTTTATATATTCTTCTTTAATTGCTGGCTTCAATTGAAGTTAATTAACAAAAAATTAGCACTGCCAGTCTTAACTATAACTGGCAGCGTCGTTTGGTGAAGTTTTCAAATATTAATTGACCTGTTTTGCTCCCCAAAGTGATAAAATGGTTTTATTTATGGAACAATTTATTGAAGTAGTCTCTTCAACGTTCTCAGTTTGTCTTTCATCATCTGCCATTCAAAATAGACATGTACGACCACACACTGAACTTTTCCTTTAAATTAGTTTTCTTTCTTATCCACAGATGACGATAAAGAAGTTTCTGAACGGATGAATTAGCATGGTTTCAAGGAGAGAGAAATAAATTATCATCACAAAGAGTGATCTTCTCGACTTGCAGCAGACAGTCCGGCACGCACCTCTAGTCGGGAGACTCTTGAGTTCTCCCGTTCGGGAAATCGATTCCAATCACGAATCTTCATCATAGTCTCTTATGTAGTCGCTTTGTGTGTTTTCGTTTTATCAACACATTAACAAGTGATGTTAAAGTTTGATCCAACTGTAATGTCATTGATGATAGTGTAAATCATAAATAATTTTAGAAAACAAACTTTTCAACGAAGACTTCCTGACCGGTAAAATGCTGTAACAAGTGACTATGCGTTCGTAACTTTAATTGAATTTCCTCGTAAATTTCATGGTACTATTTAAAAGCGCATGGTGAAAAAATAATAAACATAACATTCTTTCCTTTAATGATAGAAAGTTAAAGTCCTGAGCAGTATGTAAGTTTCCCGAGCAATAACTAGATCTGAATCTACTATAATTATACACAAAATTTGGATAAAGGCATTGTGGGATGCTTATGTGAAGGATCGCCTTATTGGTAGTACGATTCGAAATGACAGACATTGTATGATTTATTATCGAAACCAAAATGAAGGAATTGTGTGGTCTAGTAAAGGTGAAAGCAGGTGACTGAAGACCAGAACTTACCATTGTAATCATAATTGGCGTATTACGTGGACATTAGCTAAATCCAATTTAATAGCAACCCGAGTTCGCACCAGAGGTCACAAAACTGTTGTGCTTTTAAACATTTCCCAGTCCTCTCGCTCCTACTCAGCACATACCGTAATCCACACACTCTGAACTGTGTGTGATAAACTTTATAGTGTGTATACAAGAACATACATATCTCATGTATGGGAGTAAGGAAGTTGTGTAAGCCTAGTTTTTTAGGCAAAATATTTTCTCCAAAATGCAACTCTCTTTTCCAAGCAGTGTATAGGGAATGCCCGTATAATGATTACTGAATATTGTTAGGGCCCTGAACGAGAACTTAAAGGACCACTTGCTTGGGATCCTATAGTAAGTGAACCCGAATTTCGTTCAATGATCTTATTAGTTTGCCCTTACCCACTTTAGCCTATTAGCATTGACGTAAATTTTAACAATCGTCAATTATTAATTGAGTAATTTGGATCTATTTTGTACTATTAAATTCTACACATTTTCAGTGTGCAATTTTAAGATGATCAATTGAATTTATTCGACCCATATCGCTATAATAAGCTGACCGAATTTCTTCCACCTCTAATTTCGCCCATTACGTCATTCGTCCGTTTTTACCCACCTTAGGCCTTCGCATGGTAAATTTTAGCGTAATTTTGACGTCATTAGTTCGCGTTTGCACACCTTTCTCTATTAGCACAGATGTACATTTTAATAATCATCAATAATCATTTCACAGTTATATGGATAACCTTTTGCTGTTAGATGCTTCACATTTTCAGTGTGCAATCTTAAAAAGATAATTTGAAATTTGTTTTACCCATGTCGCTATAGTAAGCGGACCTAATAAGCCTATACGCATAATACATTTGAACAATTAACAATTTTGACTAGTTTTTGCTATTAGATTCTTCACATGTTCAGTGTGTAATTCTAAGATGGTCAAATGAAATCTGTTCGAACAATATCGGCGATCGAAACGTTTACGTTTTACTAGTGTAACTGCTAAAACTAAGGCATATCGAACGGTGAGCAAAATCAGAACATGCTGCGGAATTTCTGAGTCGAAGTGATTACTCTTTTCCACTATTCGTTTGATAAGAAATCTCTGTTATTTCCATTAATTCACCATTATTGAGAGAGAAAGAGAGAGAGAGAGAGAGAGAGAGAGAGAGAGAGAGAGAGAGAGAGAGAGAGAGAGAGAGAGAGAGAGAGAGAGAGAGAGAGAGAGAGAGAGAGAGAGAGAGAGAGAGAGAGAGAGAGAGAGAGAGAGAGAGAGAGAGAGAGAGAGAGAGAGAGAGAGAGAGAGAGAGAGAGAGAGAGAGAGAGAGAGAGAGAGAGAGAGAGAGAGAGAGAGAGAGAGAGAGAGAGAGAGAGAGAAGAGAAAAAAATGGAAACCGTATAGATTCTTTGGAAAAATATTTTTTTAATCTTTGTCAATATAAGTTTCTTTTTTTTTAAATGAAAATTCCCGTGAATTTTCATTTTTGTATGTACTGTAGCGGACTATTGAAAAACAAAATTGTAAAAAACAAAATGAAGTTTTGTTTTATCAATCATGTCAGTGTAACTTCGCAGTGTACAACTGTCCGGTTAGTAACCCCGGAGAACAGTTTTGTTCTCCAGTTTTGTTCTGACAGGGAATCCTTTACAGAAGTATCCCACAATGCATCAATCCAATTTCAAAATTTGTATAGGAATAACATAAGAATCAGATACATTTTGAGCGCGGGGAACTCAACCACTGCGAAGGGTTCAATTTTTTCTTCACGAATTAAAATATTGACATATGAATTATCTTTTCACCTTGCGCTTTTAAAATTCCCCGTGCGGTTTTCAAACAATTTGTAGAAAAGTGATGCATTCTTATTATGTGCTACCGTTAGGCAGTCGCACTTTAACAAGGTTTTCTGAAATTATGAGAAATAACTTGGGGATTTGTGGAAACTATTTAGCAATAATCCGTGGTAGTATCGAGTTGTTTTGCTTTCGCAAAATTGAACATTAACAAAGCATACTTTGTTACAAACCTTCATTGAATCGACTGATAAGCGTCTACGACTGAAACTTTACAATAAAAATGGCGGCTTCCATATATCACTGTAAGCTCAGTGCGCATGCTTGAGTCTCCCGATCGGGAGACTTATTGAGTCCCCTGATCGGATGAACGGAACCAAGTGTACAATTTGATATTATAAAGGAAGATCCAAGACAATTTTTGTGTGTTTTTCTATCAAACAAAAGTTATTCTATAATTCGTTATTTCTTAATATCTTTATCACGTTAATCGTTGATTGGCAATAACCTCGCTATTCAATAGTGAAGAAACATTATTAAAAATCTTTGGGTGCAACAGTTTATTCTATTCATTGCAAAAATATGTATGTATAAGTATGTTTTTTAATGTGAAACAGAAAGTCATTCATATACTTTCAACATTTTTCACATTGTACAACAGTTGTTGCGAGAATCGAATATTATATATTTGATAAATTTAATTATATGAAAGAAAGTATCATTTTTCGGTTATTAGGATTTATATATCTTTAAATTGCCCTTGTATTTCATTCTATGATATTTAAAACATATCATCACTTATTGTAATTTATATGAGCAAGGATTGACTTGATAATAATATTAAGAAATAACGATTTAGAGAGGATTAACATGCTCAAAACAAATAATCACTTTACAATAGAATATATTTACACTAGATGTGAAAGTAAGGGTGTGAGGTCACTCTCTCATTGTAAAATAATTACACCAGTCTTTTCAAAGCTGTACTTAGTATTTTCTTAAAGGATTAGATCAGTGGTCAAGCAAGCTTATCTTATATGAAAGAGAACTTCAGGAGAAACAAAATAGTGAAGAAACTACTTCAATATATTTGCTCCCGTTAAGGAGATGTTCTAGTTTAAAGCACTGTGTCTTCTATGTAAGATGACTCGAGTATTAAGTCTCCTATGGAAGGTTTGCGCCCTAATCCTTGCATTCTGAACAATTGTTAATGCATTTTTAAGCAAATTGATTTAACTGGTTTACTTAATTATTTTCCTCGAACCTTCTTCAGGTGATAAATTATAATTACCTTTCAGTTATTCGGTTTTGCAACTTTCCTGCTATATGCAATGAGTTTTAAGCCACAAATTCGCAGGACAAAATACGAATACATAAAAAACTTTGAGGAATCTGAGGCTGTGATGTCACAACTAGTCTGATAATTAAGTTTGTATTTATATTAAGGATTCAAACGCGTAGAACTTTATTTCAGAGCATTTTGGAAAAAACATTTTAAAGAGAATTCTAAGAAATACATTATGTGCGCTAGCTAGCACATATGTCCTTATTGGCATGATTTCAACTCAATATGAGACAAAATGGCGAAATCCATGTTAAACTTTCAAACTTATATAACTTAAGAAGAATGGAATAAGATTTTAGGATGGGATTTGTGGTAGTTGGTTTATGTTCCAATTCTCTATCACATATCAAGGCTTCAAGCTAGAATGATATTTAACTTTATGTTAGTTAAATATACTTGCAACATTTGAAATGCTTGAACATGGACTGGGAGAATGTTTACAAAGAATTATTTTAAATTAAGCACATCCCAACTGCCTGCATTTCTTTAGAAATAAATCAGATTTATTGTCTGATTAACATATGTCCGTTGTAGGTATCGAAATATAATAAAAACCCTTATGTCTTGAGTAAAATATTATTACAATTTATGCTGGTCGTTAAAATCATTTCGATGTGTAAGTCTATATGCATAGTCTAAGAAACATACGGTATTGCTTACCAGAACTATCTGCTCTTTATCAGAAATTCATATAAATATAGTAAGAATAATATCATTTGATTGGCCGATGACGTAAGCTGACCATGGTTTAAGCATGACACCAAACGGCAATCTAAGTAACATCTGTAAGTCTGTTTATTGAAGTGGTAGTGTAATATTTGTTTTAGACAAAACATATTACTTACTAAAACCTATTTGGTTTTGCTTTAAACTTAAAGCATTACAAAATCTTGAGCGTAAATACCATCTAATGGACATATTTATGTTTGTTTATGGTAGTAATCCTGTACTATTTCTTTTATAAAGAAAATTATTACTTACTAAAACCTATTTTTGCATGTTTAAGGCATTAATACATTTTTAGTGTAAATACCATCGTAAATATCATCTAAGCGACAGTTTTAGTTTGTTTATGGTAGTAATCCTTTAATATGTATTTGCAGAAGAAAATTTATTAGTTACCAAGACCTATATTTCAGAAAGAAATAAAAAACATTTTGAGCGTAAATACCATCGCCAATACTATCTAAGGAACAGTTTAAGTTTGTGTATTGCGTACTGTTTAAAAGAAAATTTACCGTATTAGTTGCTCAAACCTATTTTGTGCATATTTAAGGCATTAATTCATTTCTAGTGTAAATACCATCTTAGAGATAGTTTTCAGTTTGTTCATGGTAGTAATCCTTAAATATGTATTTGGAGAAGAAAATTAATTAGTTACCAAGATATATGTTTTTGCATATTTCAGACAAAAAAAGAAGAAATTTTTCAGTTTGTAGCGTAAATAACATCGTCAATACTATGTAAGGGACAGTTTTCAGTTTGTGTATACCGTACTATTTGTGCTAAAAAGAAAATGATTGATTACTAAAACTTATGCTGTGCATATTTAAGGTATTAATTCATTTCTAGTGTAAATACCGTCGTAAATACCGTCTAGGCGGTAGTTTTCAATTTATTAATTGTAGTAATCCTTTTATATGTATTTGCAGAAGAAAATTAATTAGTTACCAAGACCTATGATTTTTGTACATATCGGACAAAAAAAAAAAAACACACACATTTTTAGCGTACATACCATCGCCAATATATCTAGGAACAGTTTCAGTTTGTGTACTGCGTACTGTTTAAAAGAAAATTTACCGTATTAGTTGCTAAAACCTGTTTTGTGCATATTTAAGGCATTAATTCACTTCTAGAGTAAATACCATCTAAGAGATAGTTTTCAGTTTGTTTATGGTAGTAATCCTTTAATATGTATTTGCAGAAGAAAAAAAATTAGTTCCCAAGATATATGTTTTTGCATATTTCAGACAAAAAAAGAAGACATTTTTCAGTTTGTAGCGTAAATAACATCGTCAATACTATGTAAGGGACAGTTTTCAGTTTGTATATACCGTACTATTTGTGTTAAAAGAAAATGAGTAATTACTAAAATCTATTTTGTGCATATTTAAGGCATTAATTTATTTTTAGTGTAAATATTATTACAAATACTATCTAAGGACAGTTTTTAGTTTATTTATTGTAGTAATTTTTAATATATATTTGCAGAAGAAAATTAATTAGTTACTGAGACCTATGTTTTGCATATTTCAGATAAAAAAACAATACAAAAAAACAAAAAACATTATTAGTGTAAATACCATCGTCAATACTGTCTAAGGGTCAGTTTGTGTATACCGTACTGTTTGTTTTCAAAGAAAAATTACTATATTAGTTACTAAGGCCTATTTTGTGCATATTTAAGGCAGTAATTCGTTTTTAGTGTAATAACCCACCGTAAACACCATCTAAGCAAGTTTCCAGTTTTTTTTTATGGTAGTAAAGCTGTAATATTGGTTACAATTTGTTTTATATTTGGGTTGAATAGTCTTCAAATTTCAAAGAGTAAATTATTTCGTTATGGCCAATCAAAGATAGAAAAAATTTCTTCTTCGCTTTCCGATTAAAGGATTAGTTCAGGGGTCTATTAAAAGCGCGTTGTTCATCTCATATGAAAGAAAAACTCAAAAGAAACAAAATTTTAAAGTTTTGTTCAGGAATTATTTTTGACAACGTTACCATGATAGTCAAAAGTAATTCCCGCACGAAATTTAAGAAATATGATTTTTTCTTTCTTCAGAAAACCTTGTTAAAACGTGACTGCCTAACGGTAATGCATAATATGAAGTCATCACTTTTCTTAAAATTTCTCGAAAATTCTACGGTAAATTTAAAAGCGCACGATAAAAGATGATTTATATGCCATTATTTCAAATTGTTAAGAAAGATTTGAACCGTGTTTACAAGTTGTTTTCAGTAAAAAACTACATGATGACCCGCCCACAATTCATATCAGTAATTTTAAACATTGTTATAAGATGGGCATCTACACCAACCCTAATACCTTATTTATGCCAGAGAAGATGCAAAATTGATATATGGTCATCAAAATATGGGCATTTGAAGGTTTTTACATTTTGCTCCGCTCACTCATTAATATGCACAACATTGATGCTAAGAACAATAGGGACCAACTATGGGTCATAATGCATCTATGTGCTAAATATGACATGGCATAGATGTATTGTTCAGGAGATATCATGTTTACAAGCGTCACAGACATACACACACACACACACACACACACACATTTTGGCACACGACTGTATAGGTTCCTGATACTGATAGTATCGAAACCAATAAAGAAAACGTTTTCTGATTATATTGTTTTTATGGCTCAATACATTATGGGACCCACCGCCCAGTGGTGCACTCTTTTAATAAAAAGTACTTTACACATAGACAGACACTTGTGAAAATATTGTGAAATTATTTTGATATTGTTTTGGGATTGTATGCAGGGCTGTATGTTCTGGGGGACAGGAGACATATCCTACCCCCATACACTTCAGGGCAACATTTTACAAAAATTGGGTAAAGCAGTGTCCCCTACTTTGTGTAGGATAAGTATGGCCCCATCACCTCTTCCCCACCCCACCACTTTGTGAAGGAGAATTACGGCCCTATTTATGAGGTTATGTCTGTCTGTTCGTTCCCGTGATGTTCCACGACATCTCTCGGCCAGGGCATATACAATGTTTGAAAATTTACGTTTGCCTCTAAAAACATCGTGGGAAATTCTTGATAAGTGTTTCAGGTTTCATGAGGACGGCTTAGGTCATTAAACGTCTATAAACACCAATGTCTATATTATTCTAGGAATTTATACATTAGTATCTGTATATCGTTTCTGTATTAAATTCTGAGCAAATAAGTTTGAAAGAAAACACTTTTAGTTGTTAAATTATTGCTGATAAATTCTGAATTTATGCACAATTTGTGACGTATGACTGGACAGATAGCTCAAAATCGCCATGTAAATATTTCAATTTGTTTTCTTAAATCTTATTCACTGAAAATGATGGGAAATTATGTTAATGCAATAATTTCATTAAAGGCATGGCAAATACTCGATCTTGTTGTGTGGCTCGAGGCAAAGATGGAAATGGACGTTATTCCTAAGAGACACAGGGCAACTTTCCCGCCTTTTGCGGATTCTTGGACTTCAAAATGGGATTTTTTAAAGATATTATAGGTTTTCGTAACGGACTGAATTGCCATTTTTTGGCTCGATAATTCCATCAGTATGACGTCTAATTGTATATCAGATTATAGAAAAATGCCCACGTCCAGCCACTGATAGAACAGTTTTTAAACTAATTGTAACGTTAGCAACTATAGCAGATATCGTGTTAACGTGGAAATGAAAATACATTACAATCCAAAGTCTACAATCTAACGTTTCTAATTGGGTATTTTTTTATATAAAATCATCGACCATGGACGTAGCCACAGGGTGGTATGAAGGATGTAGTTACCCACACCCATTGGCGTAGGCAGGTTTTTTGTTTGGGGGGAGGGGGCTACTCATTGGTATGATTTTTAACCCGTGACAGTATCTAAGCGGAGCGCCACCATGGGTTGGCGCGTAGCAATCAGATAAATTTTTACAATAAATGCTGCCTATAGATTGCCGGAAATGGCACTTCCTAGGCCAAAAACTTGCAAATTTGAGGCTGTATTTCTTTGATTGTTCACAATTTTGCCAGAATTTTGCTGTTAATATGGGATTGGGGAGGGGGGAGGGGGCATGGCCCTGTGGCCCTCTGGCTACGCCAGTGCCCACACTTTTTTCGTTTAAAAAAGTGTCCTTCAAATTCTTATTTTATGGTTTGGTCTATATTATTGCTTAAATCTCGATATTTCTATCAGTATGACGTCTACTAGAATATCGAATAGAAAAATACCCACGTCCAGCCACAGATCGTTTTCCACTGAAATGTGAGGGTGTCTTTTTTGCTAATTCATGGGAATTCTTAGATAACGAGATAACGAAGGTCTTGTTTTTGTTGAAAAATGAATTAAATATCCGTTAGAATTGATTACGGTAATTGATTTGAACATTCGTATTAATTGTTATCACTAGCATCACGTGCATGCAACGTGTATTTGAATATAACAGGGACCCCAGATTAATACGCTTTCCCATCGGCAGACATGGCAGAGTGCTCTTTTCATTATATTTATCATCTACTCATTAATGTATGTTAGTAATTTTAACGTTAGCAGCTATAGCAGATATCGTGTTAACGTGGAAATAAAAATAAATTATACAATCTAAAGTCTACAATCTTACATTTCTGATTACGTGAAATATTTAAGTCAAACAAAAACCACTGCGGAAGTGACGTTGCTTGGTAAGCTAGGTATCGGACAATTTTCTTGAGAGATTTTCTATTTAAGTACGGGGTCTAGTCTGCCGTTAATTGTGGGTGACATAAACACAAACATGTCTGATGAAAAGTTGAATGAAGTTGAAGAGTATGAATAGAAATGGTCTCGGCCCTGGTCAGTGGAAACTGGTTAATGGAAACTGAGACAATACATTTGCCCACTTAACGTGTACACACTGAACAAGTGAGTTCTTTTCCATCTGGATAGGTACTGCATGGCAATCCGGTATGATGGGTGCTGCTGCAGCGTACCTCCACCGGATAAAACAACGCCCCGTCTGAATTATTTTCTGTATTCGGAACGACTTCCGGAGCGCTATCGACACATACATACTCAGAACGATAGTAATTGTGATGTTGAGACATAAGGTACCCCCAGTACTCTCTGATCCATCCACTCGGGCAGTCTTTCCTCGCTGGTTGCATTAGGGCGACATTACGAGAGGCCGCTAGACACACCGCGCAGGGCACGCCCTCGTTGTCCACACCATAATTTGGATTGCTGTGGTCATTGTACTCATATTCTGCACCATACACGTAGCCCCGCAAGGGCTGGACTCCACTAACGTATCTTTCAAACTGGGGATTACGTGGAAGACACAGGTAGTTACTTCCACCTCCTGTGTGACTGGAATAAGATCCACCTGCATAACCTGGATAAGAGACAACAAAATGGGTCTGAAAGTGACATGATCGTTAAGGGATTAGCTTAGTGGTCAAAGAACCTTATCGTCAGAGACATAGTAAGTGTAGAGGGACGGTCAGGGTAAACTTTGCGCCTGAGAGGATTTCACCGTCCTGGCTGAATGTTTTCTTCCCGGTAAAATTGTAAAAATCAAATTAAAAAAATTATTAAAATTGAATTGAGAAATTGGTAAAATTGAAGGAAAAGTTGACAGCATTTCTCGAAAATTGAAGGAATTTCCCGGAAAAGAAGGAAATTTATTGAGCTTAAATTACCCAATTAGCATCAACGTTTGATGGAATCTTTGTAGAGTCTAAGTGCAATGTTTTTTCTTGCAACTGTGAATTTTTGGGAATATTTCCTCCTGATAGGTGACCCTTCCTACACCCGACTCGACCCTGCTCATCGTATGTGGAAGAACTTAACGAGAAACAAAATAGTTAAGAAACTATTTAATCATCTTATTCTGTCAAAGAGATATAGAATTTATGTAGAAATTACTGATGTGGAAAGTATTCTGAAGAGTGACGTCCACATACCCACTTTCTTAATTATTCATCACTCGGAGTTGCCCTTAAATTTTATCACTGAAAGATAAACCACGAACTTAACAAGCTTAAATAATTGTGTTGTTAGGTAAGCTCGCTTCATTAGTCAGTTGTCACCTAAAGGAGACATAAAGTCTGATACAATCATTATTTCGTATGATAGAGGATACAAATCTCAACCAACTACCAAACACAGCAAGTCAAAATCTTATTTCTATCTCAAGTTATTTATGTTTGAATTTGACACAAGGAGGCTGCCATTTTGTTCAATTCTGTATTAAAGTATTGTGCATGATGACATAATTTTCTCTATAGGGACATAAGGAATTTAATGTATTTCTTTATAAATGTGATTAAAAAATTTATTCCAAAATGATGTGACACAAAGTCTTAACAGAATATTTTGATAATTTCATGTGTACACAAAAATTCCTCAACCCTTAAAAAAAAAATATAAAAAAAAATATCATAACCTAAATAAGCTAAAATTGTTGAGGTAGATTATAAAGAAAAACAAAGCATTCCAACACCCTGCTGGGCTGATGACATCATAATCTGCATGTTTTAAAATGAAAATGGCGGCTCCCACAGTACTATTTAGTGGTAGAATTAAAGTTTTTGATAATTTTACAAAATTTGTTAGATTGCTTTAGGAGGTATGAAACTTGGTCAGAAACATTTGTTATTTTTAATTCTAGTGTTCACAGACAGTGATATATGATAGCAGATCGTGAGGTTTGAGAATAAAAAGAATCTAAAGATGATTACAACCCGAAGTCCTTTTCAAATGAAAGTTTATATGACTTCGGGTTGCTTGTGGCCAATTTTTAAGCCCAAACCCTTGAAATGTGTACTTCAAAGAAAATAAATTAATCGTTTTTGCCAATTGTTTTTCTTCTTCAAAATATGGTAAAAAATGTTAAAATTACTTTATTCTACTCTACATACTGACATAGAGATATATTACCATCATAAACCAAAGTGGACGTGCCAGGACAGTCGTTTCGTCCCCATCTTGTGTAGATCACACCACTTCCGTTACGAGTTACATGGTCTCCCTTCTGCCCTGCAAAGAGAGTCCATTTTCAAAGTTCACTAAATAGCATGGGAACACTATAGGAATGTCTTGTCTTTCTTACAATCATTGATGCATTAATGAGTATTTTTGACTTAAAGAGGGAATTTCGTCACACTAAAATAGCTTGATCCGTAACCAGCAAATCCGTTAAATAGGCCTACTGTTGACGCCCTGTTCGCTGATTAGCTTGTCGGTGATTGTGTAAATATTTCGATCAATCAAGCACATTGGATCGGAATTTTTTTTCATCTCCATGTTAGTTTACGATATATATGGCCTTTATATCATAATAACATGCCCATGTAAACCATACTGAGGTATAATGCTGCAGCACAAGATAATAACAAACAAATCTCAATATTTTCATCTCCATGTTAGTTTACGATATATACGGCCTTTATATCATAATAACATGCCCATGTAAACCATACTGAAGTATACTGCTGCAGCACAAGATAATAAGAAACAAATCTCAATAAAGAGAGAAAGGGCACTGAGTTTATTTCTATTTAATAGTGTCATAGCATAGGAAACTTGATTGACACATGTGCGGGAACGCATTTTACAAAGACGACGTAGTGCATCACGGACCGTGATGGATCGATCGCCCTGGTGCATGACAACAATTTCCCTCCATTGCACGGGGCCAAAAGTTGTCCTTTATTTAAAGGCACTAAACTGAGGGCACCAGACTAGGCACTAAAGCGATTTTTCATGGACTTTTTACTGCCGAAAATGAAACTTATTTGATTGAATCTTTTCCTCAACTTTTGTATAGTTCCGTTTTTACATGACGTCAATCAAATTGTGTTTTCGATCTCACTTACCCATTTGTCCTTTAGCGCCTGTCATCCTGGCATGACCGATGCGCCCCCTTGGCCCTGTACTTCCCTTCCCTCCAGGAATCCCTTGTGAGCCTATTTCTCCTTTTGCACCCGTATGTCCCCGTTCCCCGATCCCGTCCGATCCACGGGAACCAGAATCGCCACGTGGCCCTCTTTCACCTAGCAGACCGTCTCTCCCAGGGGTACCTGGCGATCCTGGTGGTCCAGGGATTAGCACAGTGGTGCTTCCGCAAGTATCCGTATAGCATGTTGTTGTTATGTCTGATTCTGCGTATGAAAAGAAAACCTTATTCCTGTTCATCTTGTTTAACCAGTGTAGGTTGATTCTTTCACTCAACCTGCAAAGACTTCCCGCTAATATATACGTGGAAAATGTAAAGGTCAGATATCGTGTTCAAGGATTAGATCAGGGGTCAAGCAAGTTCATCTTATATGAAGGAGGACTTCAAAAGAAACAAATTGGTGAAGAAATCATTCAAAAAATCTATTTCGTTAAGGAGATATTCAAGTTTAAAGTTTGTTATTATTTGTGTAGAAACTACCGTAAAGGAGGGTGCCTGAAATCAGACTAGTTGTGACGTTATAGCCTCAGATTCCTTACAGTCTTTATGTATTTTAAAGAAAGTTTATTTAATTTTTTCACTATTTAAATTATTTATTCTCAAAATTTCTTCAGGTGGTATATTATAAATACCCTTCCTAGATTCAGTTCTACTACCTTTTTGACATATTCCATGGTTTTAAGCCGCAAAATTGCAGGACAAAATATGATAGAATACATCAAGACTTTGAGGAATCTGAGGCTATAACATCACAACTACACTGTTTTCAGTCGATTCTACACAAATTATACCAAACTTTAAACTTAAGTATCTCCTTAACAGAATAAGATTTTGTAATCATGTTTTATTCACCATGTTGATTCCTTAAAGGTCCTCTTTCATATTAGGTTATACGATGGACTTGCTTGACCACTGAACTAATCCTTTAATTAACACTGTAACATGGACAGAAATATACAATATAAGTCAACGTTTCTGATTGACAACCAATCAATACCCGCCGCTGAAGGGACTAGCACACTGTACAAGCACACACAATACGTACAGGATGCACTTAACTAGACATGTTCCACTACCGGGTGTGATGTAAAAGAAATGAACGTGAATTTTGGGCCCGTGGAACCAAGTGGCACTGAGTCTCCCTCCAAAACAACCCATGACAGCATGAGGACGGCGTTTGTTTAATTTTTCTACAAAATTAAACGCGTTGTGATGCATATGTGCCATTTATTACTCAACACATAGATACATTATGACCCATAGTTGATCCCTATTATTTTTAGTGTCGACCATGCATATAAATGAGTAAGCGGAGCTCAATGTAAAATCCTCAAATACCTATATTTGTACAAACAGATGTCTGTATGCATCTTCTTTGGCATACTTAAGATGCTAGAGTGGGTGTACATGCTAATCTTATTGCAAATTATTCAAATTCACTGATATGCATGGTTGGCGGGGCTTGATGTGGTTTTTTACTGAAAACTGCTCGTAAACACGATATTTCGTGACTCAAAATTGGTCCTATTAATTTGGTGTCGACATCATATACATATTAATTGGTAAACGGGGTATATTCTAAAAATCGAAATGCTCAAATATTTCATGTGTATACTTGGTTTGTTTGTTTCTTATGTGGCATAGATATGGTGTTAGGTAGTGTGCAAATACGAATGTTGTCAAAATGGTATATTTCATTAATATGTATGGTGCGTGCCTTGGGATTAAATATAGTTTTATTAAATTTGGCTTCTTTGTAAACATGCATCTTAAGAAATGTACCTCAATACATATATACATCTTGAGCTAGTCTTAATTTATATTGGTGTTGACAACGCACATACTTATTAGGGGCGGGGCTTAAAATAGGAATCTTTTAGTGTTTAAAATTGGGAGGAGCTCGTTTTGGTTATAAGAACGACTTATTTATTCTTTATGTATATATATATAAATACATATATATATATATATATATATATATATATATATATATATATATATATATATATATATATATATATATATATATATATATATATATATATATATATATATATATATATATATGTATATATATATATATATATATATAAATATACATATATATATATATATATATATATATATATACATATATATATATATATATATATATATATATATATATATATATATATATATATATATATATATATATATATATATATATATATATATATATATATATATATATATATATATATATATATATATATATATATATATATACATATATATATATATGTGTGTGTTTTGTGTGTGTGTGTGTATGTGTGTGTGTGTATCTAATGATAAGTTCCGCGCATTGGCCATTACAAACAAAACAAAATTGGAAAAAATGGCAATGTCTCTAGCAGTGGTATGAAGTCAAACGACGCTAGAAGATAACAGCGATGATAGCTTACACGTTGGCACATTTCACAGAGCGCTAAAAACGTACGCGTAAAATGGTAGGCGCAAAAGGAAAACAGCGCGCAGAGTAAAAAACCGGCTACAAAATGTGTTACGGCACGAATACAACAAAAGGACTAATGAGACGAAGTGGAAGTGGAAACACTTTCCCTAAAAACAGAAAGAGGAAAAAGATAAGGCAGGTCTCTATTAAGTCCATGGATATGGCTCTTAGTTTTAATCATGAATTGCAATTCAAACAACTTTCTATCTTCCGTGCCTCTAAAGTTCCCCCTGATTAGAATACTTCAAATGTTTCAACTTATGTCTAGGCAGGTTGAAATGCCCTGCCACGGGATAACCCTCGCTGTCCCTGCCAAAATCGCGAATAGACTGCTTGTGGTTATTAAACCTCAATCGCAAAGAGGTTCTAGTCTTACCAATATAAGGAATTTCCGGACATCTCGAACACATCACGCAGTAAATTACATTTGAAGAATCACAGAAAAAAGTTCCCGGTTTGATCACGTGAACCTTTGGGAGAAATACCGTCTCATCCGTGACTATGTGCCTACAAATTTGACAACGTGACTTCCTGCAGGGTTTAATACCTCGCCCGGGCATCCTGCGCGATATGTTGAAACGTACCAACAGATTCCTAAGACTCGGTGGCTATATATATATATATATATATATATATATATATATATATATATATATATATATATATATATATATATATATATATATATATATATATATATATATATATATATATATATATATATATATATATATATATATATATATATATATATATATATATATATATATATATATATATATATATATATATATATATATATATATATATATATATATATATATATATATATATATATATATATATATATATATATATATATATATATATATATATATATATATATATATATATATATATATATATATATATATATATATATATATATATATATATATATATATATATATATATATATATATATATATATATATATATATATATATATATATATATATATATATATATATATATATATATATATATATATATATATATATATATATATATATATATATATATATATATATATATATATATATATATATATTCATGACTGTACCTGTTGTATTTTGATGGATATGCTTTATTATGATTCTCCTTATTATTTTTAATAAAGAAATGAGAGTTGAATCGATAGTTTTAAATTTTCCTCCTTTCAAATATTGATTGAGGTATATTAATCGATATCTTCCATTCAAATAACGTTGGTAGAGAATTAACAAAAATTAAGTTAACAAAAGGAAATTGATATATGTGATAGAAATGGGATTTATTACCTGATTGATCAGACGAAAAAGTGATGCTTCCTATTTCATCTGC
The DNA here is from genome assembly GCA_020152595.1 of Chiridota heheva. Classification (NCBI taxonomy): domain Eukaryota; kingdom Metazoa; phylum Echinodermata; class Holothuroidea; order Apodida; family Chiridotidae; genus Chiridota; species Chiridota heheva. Next base: position 889,584 of record JAIGNY010002039.1, read on the forward strand.
TCTCCGCACTCGCTTTTTGTTGTTTGGTGGGTCACCTTCTGGAAGTCTAGCTGCCTCCATGGTTTCAAACTCTTTCACTGCATCCTAAATTTAAACAGTTGCCAAACATAGGAACTCAAATTTTCTTAGGTTGGAAACCATATATTTCTACTTACATGCATACTTGATAATGACGTGGGCGGGATTTCCCCGAAAATGGGAGTTTGTGTGTGTGGAGGTAGGAGGGGGGCGGGGAGGGGGGGGGGGGCGGGGGGTGGGCTTGAAGGTGTATGTCACACAATTTACATCACAAAATGCCCCAATCTTTCGTGTTCTCGTAGGAAAATTATCCCAAACTGGTTGCTTGTACCATGAGTTTCAATAGGGACATAATTAGTTCTGTGCTACCTTGATTGCGTTTTATGAACTTCAACAATTTTGTTGCCGACGACGGCAATCGACATAATCTTCAACCGGGTGTCTTTTTATGACGTCATTTTGACGTCATTTCTCCTTATGGCTTTTTGACGTCATTTCTTGTTACGGCAGCTTACACAGAGTGATGTCGCACTAAAGTCGCAAATTATAACGCAAACGGCACTATGATTCTGCGCACACCGTCATGTGACACATCACCTGATTAAAGTTTTTGTGAATTTCTCGCGCGATATACTGAAACTTTTTACTTTGTTAATATCTAAATGTTTGTTTCCCGCGTCCCACGCACGTTAACAGCAGTAACACTGGCGTTGGCCACAACTCCCTGGTTAGTTGTATCCATAGGCAGCAAGCTTACTATACAACTATGAATGATAGCTAATTCTAAATAGCGTTTGTTATGGAGTCTGAGGTACTATTAAATGGATAGTGTGTCATTTATTTTGCATGACAGCACTGAATAGGTGGAGGAGTGATTTCATCAGGTGTCATACAAGTGCTTGGAACTTCCAAGTTGTTGAATGGAAGTAGAATGGCCTAGACTATCTGGGGTCTAAGATTAGGCTATACTTAATAATTAGCCCCTATACTTAATAATTAGTCCCGCCCCACGGGGTGGGGTGAATGGGGTCAGTGACATATGGTTTTGGTATTCAGGGTAGTTCGTGATTTGGGTGAGGGGGTGATTTGGGATTCGGAGGGGGTGGGGTGATAGAATTTGGGATTCAGAAGGGTGGGTCCGTGATAGGATTTGGGTGGGGTTCCGTATAATGCCAAAACTTCCTTACCTACCGTTAACAGGGTTAATTTAGCATTTGTGACTGCAGTTTAAATTCTTGCAGATCATCATAAGTTGAAGGAAATATTATGGGATATATTTTTTATTGGGAGTAGGCCTAGGCCTACAATTTTGGACAAAACGGCTGGAACACTTCAGCTTTTTGAGATCTTCATATGTTATAGTGCCATGTTTCTTTAATATTTTGCCGAGAATTGTAACCCCCTATCCTCCATTTCAATGTTAAATGTATTCCTTTCTTAACGTAAATTTCCAGGAGAAACAGTAACAATAGCCAATATTGAATGGGAAGGGGGGAGGACAATTATTATTGTGAGTTAGGGGAGGGGGACACTGACAGCGTCAATGAAATTATTAAAATGTGCTTATGTACAACACCTCTACACATCGACTAAAAAAAAAAAAAAGACCAAAACCGCTGGTGACCCCCTATCGAAAGTCCTTTTTGGAAAACATCACAAAATACCCCAAATCTATAACATTCTGGTACAAAAAGGACCCCGATCTTGACTCTTTCATCATCGCTTTCAATATTGAGAATAATTAGTTCCGTTTTACACTAATTCACTAAGTTCAGCCTTCACCTCCCGTAGTCGTCTCGCAATTGACCACAGACCCACGTGTGTTTACATGCCGCGCGAGTGTTCATTCTGTCATTGTTCAATATTACGAGAATGTTATAAAAAATTACGTCATTGTTCTAAAAGCGTCTACTCTGCTATGACGTCATAAAAAGACACCCGGTTGAAGATTCTGTCGATTGCCCGACGACGAGTAAACACAATTACAATGACGGGGTCGTCGGCTGCGTATTCGGTTATGATAGTGAAAATGCTATCATGAAACGCTTAATACCACCCGGACGAGAACACAGGTACGGAAAACTAAGCCATATATATATATATATATAGCTTTAATGTGGGTTTTTTAGTGCCATTTTGAGCTTCGCTTGTTGGGCGGGCAAGTTGACTTTTTTTTGTAGTAAGTCTGTGTAGGCCTAATAGTACAGTGCTGTTTGCGTGAATATTAATACAGAACGAAGTGGCAGAAATAAGGGTTTGTTTACGCTATAACAAATGTTGTGCATGCGCCTCAGTGTGGGGGATATGCGATTGAAACTGCTCTTTCCGTCCATTGAAGGGGCGGGATCGACGTAATGGGATAAGGATCACGCCTTGCCGCGTGGAGCATGATTGGAGGCGATTGGTGTATAGCTGGAAGTTGTAGGGGCTGAGAGTATGGGAGATAGGAGTGGTGGTTTTTTCTAATATTAGAGAGAGGGGCGGGAAATGTCAAGCATGGGCAGAAAGAGGTTTAAAAATTAGAGATCGCGCCATGTCCAGGAATCATAGGATGCGTGAATGGTTAGTTAAAGTTTCTGTCAAAAAGCATGATGCATGAGAGACAACGGCAAAACATAGCCACGCACTCCACTTGTATAAATTAGTCGGAGAGTGACATGTGAAGAAACGTGTTGATCTCACAATATTCGTAAGTCCTATTTATACCGCGATAGGTCTTTGACAGCTCAAGGCAGCAGTCACCTCAAATCAAATGCTAAATATATAAAGAAATTATAGATCGATTGATATTTTTGACTTTTTGTTGCGGGTCTTTATGTCTTGCCGCCACATGACAATTGTTCATTTTTTGATATTTTTGTAATTCTGTAAATCATAAAAATAAGAAAACGTTTTTGGCGGGTCAACTGTCTTCACTTGAAAATTGGGCATCTTTTAAGGATTTTGAAACATTCTTGATTATTTTAGTCAAGTGAAATTGATATAAACATCTCAGTTTTAAAAGGATATTTAGCTACAAATCAGTCTCAATAGATACCAGAAGAAAATTTGAAGAAGTGAATTATTTGATTTGTAATTCTGGCGCAGATATTGTTTAAAGTTTAAATAATGGTTCTTCAAGACATAGATTGTAATTTCTGCATAATTTGGAATTTTGGAAATCTTAAAGGCAAGATATTGTATTCCCATGGGCAGTAATATACAATAAAAGTCAGCGTTTCTGATTGGTCTTACACAAATAACGACACCAACCAATACCCGCCGCGGAAGTCACCATGCACACATACACAGATAACGGTATGTATATCACAAATATACGGATATTACTGACACGAGATTGTCTCTTTAAACAATAGAAAACTTTTTTTTTTTTTTCACGGCGGGTATTTATGGGTTGACGAGACAATTGGGCATCTTTAAATTTGGTGAAATTTTAAAAATCTTAAGAAAAAAGCAATCAATTTTTGGGCCAGGTCTTTTTATGTGTTGCCATCGTCACGTGATGATCTTTTAAAGATTGCGCAAAATGCTTGCACATTTGGAATTTTTTGAAAAGGTTTGGCGCGATTCACAACATTATGGCAAGAATTTATATAAAGAATTTTTTTGAAAAATGTCATCTTCATTATTATATTGTAAAAATTTTTGGATGGAGAAAAATGCCTTTTTCTCCTCTAAAAATATATTTCGCTTGTTCCGTACTAGGTACAGATCACGTGATATTTGCATAATATGTAAAATTTCATGTTATAAATATAAATAATTAGAGATACAGCAGGTTAAGAGCTTACGCAGTTTCCCCCTCTCTCACCCTTTTTCTACACCCAGACTGCGCATCCGATTTAAAGTTAAATAATATAAGAAAGAATGTGATTTTAGGGCTAAAATGTGGCCCAAATTGTTAAGCTGAAGCTAGAACTTTTAAAGCCTAATGTCTATTTGTAAGCCTAAAACTAAATTTTCCAAGCTTAAGTCGCATTTTTAAGCTTAACATTAATATTTGTAATATTAACGCAAATTTTGAAGACCTAACCGTGAAACTTTTAATCCTATCACGGAATATTAAGCCTAACACTGATTTTTCAACCCTAACGTAGATTTTTAAGACAAAACTCTGAAATTTAAAACCCTAACGTGCATTTTTAGGTCAAACACTAATTTCTTTTAAACCTAAGGCAGATTTTAAATATCTAAGCTGTAAAATACATACACCTTGAAATTTTCAAATCCTAACGCAGATTTTTAGGCCCAAAACTTAAGTTTAGCCCTGACGCGAATTTGTAATCATACAGTATTAATGAAAGAGATGACAAATTAAGCGACAATCATGACTAGTAAGTTTAGTTTCTAGCTTTCTGATTGGCTAATAGGTGGTCTCGAATACATTTGACACCAACATGATGTACGTTAGGAGAATGATGATGATCAACACTTCCATATATTAACACACTTATTAAGCATAATAAATGTACATCATCATAGGAATGGCACAAATTGAGACTGGCTGCATTCGCATCAATCCCCTAGCCTAATTTGTATATACTCTTGTTTGGTTAATCGTTGGTCTGGAATACATTCGAGACCAGACTGACTAGTAGCACGGTATGTCAGTGCATAAGGCCGTGGCCGTCTCGATTTAATGTCCAGCACTGGATGCTTTCGAGACGTTAAACCTTGCTATGCTATGCTATATGTGCCCCTTTAGAATATACATTAGCAAAATAATGAAAACTGTATCCAAGGATGCAAAGAAATATAAACAAATATGTAGGCCTAGGACCCATGTGAAAAAAGAAAACTAAAAAACAACCACAACATTCGAGCCACAACAATCACGACTCTCAATCAACAACTCTGATTTTAATTCAAGAACAATCACCGTCAACAACAAGTTCTAATTAATAAATTTTTGAAATTTGCCCCTTATTTTTTTACTGACCAGAAGAGAAATCTTGAGAACCTTGCAAAGTTAATCTTCGGCCAAAGTAAATTGCTACTATTCAAAATACCTCATTTAAACAGTTGATGTATTAACAGTAACTAACACAGGCCTTGGATTTACAGCCCGTCGTTGTGTGTGTCTGTGTACGTACATGTGTACATAATTATGTAATTTAGCATAAGTTACGACTTGAGAATGCCTAGGCATAGTTTGGTCATAAAACAAACGAGCAGCCAACTAGCCTAACTAAGCCTAAAGTCGATGTTCCCAAACTGCTTAAATTATTTCAAAAGATGCCTTAGCTAAACCTAGATTCATCATTTGACCTTTGTTCCTAATTTTGATAATTTTCCAAGACCTTGTTTTCAACTTTGTTCTGAATGCTCAGAGTGCAGTGCTAAGTTACGCGATTCAGCAGTACTGGTGTTTGACCTGATAATCTGCTGTCAAAACTTAATAACCTGTGACCTGCCAATTTTAATGTACTTTTTTTTTGCCTCAAAAAAGCTTTTTGATTTATCAAAAACCGTACAAATGTCACTCAAAAAGAAGTGTTATTTCATTTTAGAAGTCTAATTTTGCGTCAAAACAATTTTTTTTAAATTAATTCTTATGACATATATGGACAGATTAGGCTTGACTTAAAAAGTTAGCGAACTTTAGTCTAATGTTAGATATTCAATAACGCCGAATTTCTAATCTTATAAGTTGCATGTCTTAATTAGGCTTACTGTAGTAACGTTATTGACAAAAAACTGTTTTCGAAAGAACTACAAGTATATAATTCGTTCATAGATTTCGACTGAATTCCTCTTCAAAGACTAGG
>JAIGNY010002033.1:0-17434 GCA_020152595.1 Chiridota heheva
TTGGTGTCTTATAATTTCACTGGTATGAATACTCCCCAGTATGCAATTATTTACACATCAGCACATATTTTCCAGATTTAACTGCAAATTTTCATGTTTATGATGAAAATTGCTCTATTTCAGGTATGCAAACAGTAAATGAACAAGAACTGTCGAAGGACAATATGCTCGACTATTCAAAGCTAGTATAGAGAATGGGCTTATTAAATAGGCTTATTGTAAATAGGGTATAGTAGCAGGGGCAGATGATTTCAAATCACTTGAGCTTTGAAAGATCTACTTACATGTTCACTTGCTTTGTTAATTTTCACAACATTTAACCACAAAATATCTTTTTGAGTTTTCCCTGATACTTTAAGACAACAAAAAAAGCTCAAGGTCACCTCACACAGTAAGTCAGAAAATATGTAAAAACTAGCAGTCTCTATAACTACACCTCTTTTTGTTCTATCAATTGAACAACAAAGGAGAGGCCCTGACTTGACAATGTCAATGAAAGAATGTCATTAACCCCCTTTGCAACATGTACCCTCCCCAACCCCTACACATTCCCAAAACTACATCCTGGATTGTAATACAACTTTCAATTTAAGAAAATATGTGTGTCAAGCAAAGTCAAGCAGCATGAAATATGTACAATAACATTAAAGCAAAATTTAAAACGTACAGTATGACAAACTAGACATTGGAAACAATACAAATTTCCTCACCGCTCATAATGCATATTTCAGGCTGTCCCACTTTCCATCCCAACCTGTCCCAAATGTCATCCCACGTCTATACTCCGTGCAATTACACCTGAAAACCAGATATGTCATTCCATCACTTGCATGACAACTGAAATCCAGATGACAACCCACCACATGCCATTCCACCCTGTCCCACATGTTGACCCACCCTGTCCCACATGTTGATCCACTCTGTTCCACATGCCAACCTACCCTGTCTAACATGCCAATGCATCCTGACCAACATCCCACCCAACCCTGCATACAATTCCACCCTGTCCCACATGGAAGTCCCACATAAAATCCCACCCTTATCCTAATTCCTTCAGCTACTTTATCATCATGTCACCTTCTACCCCACAATCCACTTATTGTTTATATTTCTCAAACCCCTAATTTAACATTCTTTAGTTTAAACGAGGAAACTTTCATTAGCTTCTTCATTCATGGCAAGACAAACTTACCCCGCTAAGCGTAGAGGAGATACACTCCACCGTAATATTAATCTTTAACTATCATCTACCAAATAAGTTTGAGGCGGTTTTTTCACCATTATGTTTCAGAATAAAGTCCTCTTTCAAAATAGATGTTGTTGATCACTGAAGTAATTATTTCATTCCTCAAAAGCAATTATTGATGGTATATACCCACATAAGAGATATTTTGCTCCATTGCTTACATAAGAAATATTCTGCTCCATTGCTTATTTAATACATGAAGTCATTTCCATAAATACTGTTATTTTAAGTACATCATCAGTCTATTAAATTCACATCTTTAGTCGTGAAATTTTCAGGAACTGTCAAAGTATTGTAAATAATGTATGAATTTCTGGGGTACATGAGAGCATAGGACCTTAGCGCAAAAATTCCCACTGTTTCAAATTGCAGCATCAAAAATTTGATTTCTGCTGAAGAAAAAAAAAAATGGTTGTCAAACAAAATTATGAGTTGATTTGATTTTTTCCAGTAGGAAAAAGCTTTTTTGCCAGCAAAATTGACCATGCACAGGGAGGGAAGAAGGCTGCTTGTATGCAGATAGGTTTATATACTTACACTGTGTAAGCCTATTGACTTACGGTATACAGCTGCCATATAGTGTACAGTATATACTACAGGGCTTTGTACAGATCCATGTTGAATTCTGAAACATAGTCCAATTTCTAGTGTTGATGTGATGTTATCATAAGTTACTATTTATTGTTGATCGATCAGTCTTTTATTAGTGAAATCTGACTGTAGAACAGTGAAAAAATAGGCCTAAATATAAATTTTGACCCTTGACAACATCCAAATTCTATGACTATTGTTGAATGATTAAAATTTTACTACATAAATATAATACATATATAAAGTACAATAATTTAAAAACTAAAATCATTCAATTTTGTAATATATTAGAGTTTGTGAGTGAAACGCATATGTAATCTTTCTCCAATCCGCAAATAGTTAATACAGTATTCAGAAATTTGTGTCCATCAATCTTATAGTTCTAACACACATGATTTAACATTTATAGAGCAGAGGGCTAAAAAATTGTTTCTTGCAGAGCACCAAGCGATATCGCACCACTCAAAATCATAGTGAATTCAAAGGTTCTTCACCACAAAAAAGCATACATGCCTACAGGTCTGCCAGGGCCATTCCATGATCCATTCATACGTATGTAACAGACCACGAATTGACCCATATAAGTACTGTAAGCACATGAAAATAAAATATTCCGACAAAAAGGCATCAACAAAGGAATGAATATTCGTGCTACTTACCTAGATATGAGGCTACCAATCATTGTACTTGGAAGAAAATCTCTTTACAGTTGTTATGAACCAGGTCTGTATTTGAACGATGTAAACAGTAAAGGCTGTATGATCCCCTTGACACTCCAAACCCTGTATAAACAATAAATGTTGTATGAACGCAGGAAATACAAGACATAACAAATACAGGATTATCCTAAACACTGTACGAACAAGTGATAAAACAATGCAATGCCTCATAAATTCCAGCTCCGAGCTGTAATAATGGCTCAAAATTTATTTACATGAAAGGCATGAAACAAACAGCTGTACACTCTATATACCGAAGTCATTAGTATAGTGTAAACACTTGATAATTTTAAGTAACCATTAGATTTGGTAGAATACTTACAAATGTTTGTTTGTTTGTTTGATGAGGTCTTAACGGCACCACGACAACGAAGGTCAAATTGTGCCTGAGAGGTCAGATCATTTTAGAGGTAGTAAGGAAAGAGACCAGGGGAAGAATGAGAGAAATTCAAGAACAAAAGCCAGAAAGCTGTGATCGAGAGAGGAGGTGCATGGGTAAAACTAAAAACAGAGTAGAGAGGGGGTGGAAGAGGAGGATTAAATATGGTTGTAGAGGGATGCATGCTGAAGGAAGGAGACTATTTTATCTGGAGGATTTTTTTGGAAGAACTCAGCAATTGAGTTGTGGGAGCGAGAGAAGCTCTGGGAAGGTTGTACAGGGGCAAGCAAGGAGAACGTGTTGGATTGTAAGGATGCAGTGGCAATTGTTACAGAGGGTTGGGGGGGAACCAATAAGGAGGTGGGAGTGAGTAAGGTGGGTGTGACCAATTCTAAGACGGGTAATATGAACGTTGTCGATACGAGAAAGGTTGTTGATGGTAGATTTGATCGGGATTGTGGGCTGGATAACATGGAGTTTGTTATCAATTTGGAAGTTCCATAAGGTTTGCCAGCGGTCACGAACAAGAGAAGCGATAAGCGGTTTGATGTCAGAGAGGGTTTTGGGAAAAGGGGAAGGGAGGAGGTTAAGGGGAAGGGAGGAGGTTAAGGGCAAGCTTAGCGGCTGTATCAGCCCTGTCATTGCCAGGGATGCCAACATGGCTGGGTATCCAGAAGAAAAGAACACTTTTCCTGCAGAGGGTGGGAGAAAAGAGTTTCCGGAGGAGGAGGTGGCAGGTGAGGTTATCCCATTTAAGATTGAGTAATGAAGTAAGAACAGCCTTTGAGTCAGAGAAAATGGCAAAGTGACTAAGAGGAGAGTACTCAATAAAGTTGAGGGAGAAGAATGGCCTTAGCCTCGGCTGAAAAGATGGATGAGTGGTCAGGAAGTCTGCTACTGAGGGTGATGTCTTGGATGATGGCAGCAGCAGCTGTCTTGTTGCCTTCCTTGGAGCCATCAGTATAGATGGACGTGTAATTTGAGAGTTGGTCTTTGATTTGGTTGTGGAGATTGATGAAGAGATTAGGGTGAGTTTGAGTTTTGTTATAAGTGGAGAGGTCTAGGTGGACAGAAGGAAGGGGTGGCCCAAGGCGGAAAAGTGGGCCAGGAATAGGTGCCGAGTGGCGGGGTTGATGCCAAGTTGAAAGAGGTCTGATTTAATCGTAAGCTGAAGGGGCGATAGGGTTTAGTCCTATCAAAGAGGGAGGAGAAATTGGGGTACCTTATGAGGTTGTAAACAGGGTTCTGGGTGTTGGTGAGGACTCTAAAAAGCATAGGAGAGGCTAAGCTTTTTACATCTAAGTAGAAAGGGGGTTCGTTGGCTTCAACATGAAGGCTAGTGATTGGGGAGGTCCTGTAGGCTCCTAGACAAAGCCTGAGGGCTTCATTTTGGATGGTGTTAATGTGGTTGAGGTATGAGTTGTGAGCGACACAGTAAACAATATTGCCATAGTCAAGCTTGGCACGAATGGTGAGCCTGAAAATTTTGAGGAGAGCATAGCGGTTCGCTCCCCAAGTAGTGTTGGAGAGCAGTCGGAGGAGGTTGAGGGAGCTATTGCATTTTAGTTTCAGGTTGGTGATGTGTGGCTTGTAGGTGAGCTTGGGGTCTAGAGTTAGACCAAGGAACTTTGTGTTTTCAACTTTAGGGATGCGATTCCCATTGAGCACAAAGTTCGGGTTGGGGTGGAGGTTGTTGAAATGACAAAAGTGCATGCAGACTGTCTTGTCTTTGGAGAATCTAAAACCGTTATTGTTGCTCCAGACTTGCAGCTGATTGAGGCTGGTTTGAAGCCTATTTTCAACAATAGGAAAGCTAGGGAGGAGTAAAAGATGGTGAAGTCATCCACGTAGAGGGTACGTTTGATGCTGGGGCCAAGGTCATTCCCGATGTCATTAATGCTCAGGTTGAAGAGAGTGGGGGAGAGGATGCTGCCTTGGGGACGCCCTCTTCTTGGGGTGCGGCTTGGAGAGGGTGTGGCCATCGAACTTGGAACTGCCTGGGTGAGAGGAAGTTTTGAATAAAGATGGGGAGGTGGCCTCTGAGGCCAATGGTGTGAAGTTTCCGAGTAATGCCGTATTTCCAAGTAGTGTCGAAAGCTTTCTCGAGGTCAAAATATGGCAATGAGGTGTTCCTTTTTGCAAAGGATTCCCGGATAAGCGGTGTCGAGCGTAATTAACTGGTCTAGGGTATTGCGACGCGTTTTGGAAGCCGCTTTGGTGAGAGAGAGGATTCTGTTGGTCTCGAGGAACCAGTTTAGTCTCTGATTAATGATCTTTTCCATAATTTTACAGAGACAGCAAGTAAGGGCGATGGGTCGGTAGCTGGTGGGGTCGGTGCTATCCTTCCCGGTTTAAGGACGGGGATGACAATAGCTGTCCTCCAGATAGGGGAAAGGAGTGTGAGGACCAAATGTGGTTGAAGATGGTGAGTAGGGTAGTGGTGGCTTTGATGGGGAGGTGTTTCAGAAACTGATAGGGGATGTTATCTGGGCCCTTGGAGGTGCAGCCAGCGTCGCTGATGGCTTGGTTTAATTCAGAAGGGTGAGAGGGGGTGTTGTAGCTTTCGGAGTTGTCAGAGGAAAAGTGATTCTCCGGGCTTCATCAAGCTTTTTGATTTTGAAAGCATTCGAGTAGTTGGTCGAGGCCGAGATGTTGCTGAAAGAGGCGGCGAGGTGGTCAACGATGTCTTTTTTTGCGGTGAGAAGGTCTCCATTCCAAGAGAGATGGGAGATGGAAGATTTGCCTACTCTGCCGTGGAAGCTGTTAACCATTCTCCAAATCTTCTTAGTGGGGGTGTTGGTGGTGAGAGAAGAGATAAAGTTGTTCCAAGTGTTGGTTTTACTGTCCTTGACAGTGCGTCTGGCCTTGGCATGGCTGATGCGAAAGAGGTTAAGGTTATGGGTGGTCGGGTTAGTTTTAAAGTTCCTGAGGGCTCTTTTCCTGTTCTTGATGGCGGTTTTGCAGTCATCTGAGAACCAGGGGTTGGGGATGATTTGGGGTTTGGAGGTTTTGGGAATTGAGCAGGTGGCGATGTTGATAAGGATATTACTGAAGTTAGACATGGGATCCTCATCCTCGAGAAGATGGGGGGAGAGGTGCGAGTCACAGAGGGTTTCAAAAAGGGACCAGTCAGCCTTGTCGAGGTTCCAGTTGGGGGTGTGCTCAGTGGGGATTTGAAGATTGGAGTGTATAAGAAGAGGGTAATGATCACTACCACAGAGGTCAGCAGTGACTCTCCAACTAAAGTCAGGGAGGAGGTTAGATAGACAGGTCAATACAGGTGAGAGAGCCTGTGGCAGGATGAAGGTAGGTTGGGGAGTTAGTGTTCAGTAAGGACAGGCTGTGCTGACGGAGAGCGTTTTCGATGAACTTGCCTCTAGGGGTGGTGGTATTAGAGCCCCACAGAGGGTTGTGAGCGTTGAAGTCACCAAGAAGGATGAAGGGGGTGGGAAGCTGAGAGATGAGGTTGTTAAGGCTGGTTGGTTGAATGTTGGTGTTGGGAGGGAGATAGATATTGCAGAGAGGAAAGTTTTGTGGAGGGAGATAGAAATACAGATGGCCTGAAGGTCGGGTGTGCACACGAACAGGGCTGTGTGGGATATCGTGTCTACTGAGAATGGAGACGCCACCACAGGCCCTGTCAGCATCCACTTGATGTTTGTGATAGCAAGCAAAGTTGTTAAGGGAGTAATGGTCGGTGGTTTTCAAGAAAGTTTCTTGTAGGCAGAAGACGACCGGGTTGAAGGTGGAGGCCAGAAGGTCGATTTCTTCAGAATTGGCCTTAAGGCTCCTAATGTTCCATTGTATGATGTTGTGGGTGTTATTGTAATTGATTGTGGTGTATGCCATAAAGGAGGCGGGGGTTATCTGGAGGAAGATCTGCTGGGTCTGAGTTCGCTTGTTTTTCTTTGGATTTGTTTCTTTGGGAGCGATTGTTTTGAAAATTGGACGAGAAGTATGATCGGTGTGTTCGTATGTCGAACAATCCATACTCTCTTCAGTGTAGGTTTGGGAGGTGGGTTGTTTGTTGATTGGTTGTTTGTTGATAGGTTGTTTGTTGATTGGTTGTTTTTTGGTTGGTTGTTTGCTGGTTGATTTGTTGGTTTGTTGGTTGTTTGCTTGGCTGGTTTTAGCTTGATGTATGAAGGTATTAGTGGAGTTGGTGTAGGGGCGGTAGGGGCTTTAGAGTAGGAAGGGGTTGAGGAGAGAAGTGGTGGTGGAGGTGGTGTGGGTATTAGGTGTGATTGGGTTGTTGGAAATGGTGATGGGCTTAGGACTAGGTAAGAAGAGCCAGGTGAGGTCGGTTTGGGCATGGAAGTTAGTTTTGTTGTGTTAGTTGTGTTTGGGCGGAATTAGAGTTAGAGGAGACTACGTTTGAGTAGGAAGGCTTGGAGTTAAGGAGCGAGGAATTGTTTCCTGGCCTCAGGGTAGGTTATGTTGGGGTTAAGGGTTTTAAGTTTAGTTATTTGTTTTCCTGAAGCCAGGTGGGACAGTCTTTCGAGAAGGGGATGGTTTGCTGGGTGTTTACCGTCACAATTTGTGCAGAGTGGGGTTGGTGCAGGAGGTGTTGTCATGGTCCGGGGCTCCGCAGTTACCACAGCGCTTGGCTGTGGCAGGAGTTTTTCCGTGGCCATACCTCTGACAATTGTAGCAACGTAAAGGGTTAGGAATATAAGGGGCGACCTGGATTCTCAGGTAGCCGGCAATGATGTGGGAGGAGAGTTGGAGTTGCGAAAGTGAGAAATATGGTGTTGGTGGGAGTTTGGCTCCGTCTCTCTTTAGAACGAGACGCGGGCTTCGTTACATGTTGGTTAGCTAGTTCTTCTTGGAGGTCGTCATCGGTCATGTACGCAAGATCGCGGGTGCGTATGCGCCTTTGCTGGAGTTTAGGAAGCGATGGGGGTGACTGTGATGTCGATACCAGTGTTGGATAGGGTTTTGGTGGAAAGGAGGGTGGTGGCTTTGTGTCCCTGGTGCAGTGCACCAGGAGATCACGGATCTAAGGGTAGAGACTTTGGGAGGGTACCGACAAGGCCAAAGAGGGCTTTATGGATGAGGAAAGGAGAAACTTTTTTAAAGCTTTCCTGCTTGTTGGTGGCATGGATTATAAGGATTTTTGGGATTGGGGTTGCAGAATGGTCAATGATGGTAGCAGGTGGGTCACGGGGAGGGGAGGGGGTCAAGGTCAAGGTCACTGCATAGGCGCTTTGTCATTATGAAAGAAAAAACCAAGGGCCGAGAGGAGAGGAGGCAGGGGGGAGGGGGGGAACACCCTACAGTACTTGTTCCTCCAAAATTGGATCATAACAACTTTAGAAATTAAATGTTGCAGGCAGGGCAGGATATAATACTGTAACGAGCCGAGCGTAGGCTGCATGTTTGGGTCATGGTTCCCCATCATTGTGTGACTCCAGAGACAATAAATGACACAGATAACTTTTACTTTAAATAAAAATGCTAGTGTATTCTGTCGAATTTCTCTTAGTGTTAGGTTGCGCAAGCTGGCAACTGAGATCCCATCACCTTAGTCAAGCCTATTCTGATAGATTTAGGCTGGCTATGTTTCTGGCTGGTTACTGCAGCTGTTAGTCCACACGCCTTAAGCACTGCAAACAAACTGTGAGTCTGTTGGGTAACTGAAATACTCTTATTGTGAGGTTGTGCAGGCTGGCAGCTACGACCCATCGCCTTAGTCAAGCATACTATGTAGGCTGGCTAAGCTTCTGTATGGTTGATACAGCTGCCAATCTAAACTCCTCAAGCTCTGAACTCCGAGTACTGACTGTTTAGCTTGCTTCTGAACTACAAGTCACTGATTCCCAATGAACCACACCTAGTAAAAGCTTAGTAATGTCACATGATCAAATATGACCAATAGAATTCACAGAAGTAGTGTCTGCTAAGCTCATTTACATATCAGATGCCTAACTGTTAATAACATTTACATACTTTATCTTCAACAAGAACACAAAAGAAAGAAATATGATTGTTTATAGCTCCTCTATCACCAATTATGTTTGTTTGTTTGATGAAGGCTTAACAGCACTATAACAACGAGGGTCAAATTGTGCCTGAGAGATTAGATCGTTCTAGAGGTAGGAAGGAAAGAAAATAGGGGGAGAATGAGAGAAATACAAGAACTAAAAGTCAGAAAGCTGGCATCAAGAGAGGTGCATGGGTGAAATAAAACAAAGTAGAGAGAGCGGGGTGGGATAGGGGGAGTAAATATGGTTGTAGAAGGAAGCATGATGAAGGGGGGAGATAATTTCATTCAGAGGGTCTTTCTGAACGAACTTAGTAGTTGAGTTGTGGGGAGCGAGGAAAGCTATGGGAAGGTTGTACAGGCGAAAGCAAGGAGAAGGTGATGGACTGTGAGGGTGCAATGGCAATTGTT
Organism: Chiridota heheva; assembly: GCA_020152595.1. NCBI lineage: Eukaryota > Metazoa > Echinodermata > Holothuroidea > Apodida > Chiridotidae > Chiridota > Chiridota heheva. The sequence continues at coordinate 9,330 of JAIGNY010002033.1, forward strand.
GTAGTTATAAACAAGAAACTTAACATACATATTTCATCACTGTCTTGTAATAAACAAGGATGAACTTCAAAAGACTTAAAGAACCAGGGGGATAACTCTGGGCCAAACTTGCATAGGAAAAAACAGTGTAGTTACAATACACTGTTTGTCAATATTTTGGATTCATAAGTATGACTAGAAGAATTTGCTATCAATTTTAGGATCTTGTTGGTCAATTTTATACTTTAATGAGTGACAAATTTGTTTTGATCATTTTAGTTGTCTGTAAATTACAAAACTTACAAAAAAAAGTACTTGTCAGAGACATCAGGGATGAAGGTTTGTTGAACCTTGACTCAAACTGACAGGCATTGATGTGGCACTCACTAAATCCTCACCTGAAATATTTCTCCCACATTTGATTCATTTAAAAGACAACTGAAAGCTTTCTAAATTATAATTCTGTTACTGAAAGGCTGTATATTATGGATGTGAAAGGCCCAATTACTAACCTAGCTAAATTGATTTCAATTCTATTTACAAAATTTTACAGCAGAAAAATTAATCAAAATTGGTTAAACATTGACCATTTTACAGAATTTTTTGATCTCAGACACCAATTTGCATATTTTATGCAAACGTTGTGATATTTTGGGGCAGCCTTGGTATTTTCTTTTGTAAATACTTTTGTTTTAAACATCTATCAGCGGTAGTGCTGCAAATTATGACCCAAACTTTTGATTCTTTATCATGTCCCAATGAAAATTTTACCAGGAATAAACTTTCCCATCATTTTTAGTGACTGAGATTTAGAAAAGAATTTTAAAGAATTACATAAAGATTTTGAGCTTTTAAAGATTTCAAATCTCCAGTGCTACAAGAGAGACGCTTGAGGATCTCTGAAAAATATTTGAAAATTATATCATTTTACAGTTATCTTCTAAGGAAATATCAAATGTTTTGTAGACTTTTTAAGGAAATTAATCTTGAATCTGTCTGTCTGAAGTGTCTCTGAAAAACTTTAACATTTTGTAAGGAAAATCTAACTTTCCATAAGGATATCTAAAGATAACTTTTTCTGAGGAACTCTTGAAGAAACTTTAACATTTTCTGAGAAATTCTCAGAAAACTTTAACATTTCTGAGTGAGAAAAACTTAGAAAAAATTGTGGTCGGCCGGCAGGACAAAATCGCCATTACATAGGTTCACATTATATGCTTCGCATGCGAACCAATAAAACTTTCTGGTTTGATGAGATTTTCTAAACAACATGTTTTTAATCCTTTTAGGACAACAAATTTTTCAGTGTCATATATTCATAATGGCCTTTAAGTAATTTTTTAGTGCCTTTAAGGTTCGACCATGAAGCTGCCCTATATATTGGTCCATATTTCCAAATCTTCACAGAGCTGGAAAAAAAGGAACAACAACATGTATCATCCTGACTTCCTTAAGAATCATCTACACAGTGCTGGAAATAGAGGAACAACAACATGTATTACCCTAACTTCCTAAGGTATCATCTACACAGAGCTAGAAATAGAGGAACATGTATCATCCTAACTCCCTAAGGTATAATCTTTACAGACCTGGAAATAGAGGAACAACAACATGTATCATCCTAACTTCCTAAGGTATTATCTTTACAGAGCTGGAAATAAAAGGAACAACAACAGGTATCTAAATAAATCCACTGCTTATAAAGCTCTAGTCAGGCCAGTACTTCAGTACGCATCTGCAGTCTGGGACCCCCATCACCAGTGCGATGTGGATACACTTGAATCTATTCAAAGGAGAGCAGCCAGGTTCTGTATGGCAGACTACTCTTATAAATCTAGTGTCAAAAACATGCTTCATAGATTAGATTGGCCCCTGCTTAAAACAAGAAAATACAACACCTGGCTACATATGCTATATAAAATATATAACAATCTTGTCGCCATCAATAAAGATGAACTTATCCCCACCGTCAGAACTAATACAAGAAATAATCATGACCTTATTTTCCAGGTTCTCTATGCTAAAAAGAATGTATATAAAGACTCTTTTTTGCCTCACACACTAAAGGATTGGAATGCTTTACCGTCAGACATTGTACATGCACCAAGTCTCAACTGTTTAAAAGCTAAACTTACTAACACTTGTATTGCTAACTAGTTTTTTTGTATATTTGTTTTTACTCATACTTTTTACGCTCGGTTGGCGTTCATGTCCTCTTGAAGGATTTTTGCCAAGTTAACCAATTCAGATTCAGATTCTTGCCTTTAGGATTCCCCTGGATCCTCTTCTGTCAGCTCAAAGCTTGTATTAATGCTGAAGTTATCATGTCTAGTTGGCTTAATCTGGATACATTCTTGGTAATCACAGGGCTGGTTTATCCAATGTCTATCTACTTGTGTCTAGTTTTGCCTTAACTGTGAGTATTGATTTTAATCTGAATCTGAAACGGTTAAGTCGGCAAAAATCCTTCAAGAGGACATGAACGCCAACCGAGCGTAAAAAGTATGAGTAAAAAATAATATAAAAAAAACTAGTTAGCAATACAGGTGTTAGTAAGTTTAGCTTTGAAACAGTTGAGACTTAGTGCATGAACAATGTCTGACGGTAAAGCATTCCAATCCTTTAGTGTGTGAGGGAAGAAAGAGTGTTTATATACATTCTTTTTAGCATAGGGAACCTGGAAATTAAGGTCATGATTATTTCTTGTATTAGTTCTAACGGTGGGATAAGTTCATCTTTATTGATGGCGACAAGATTGTTATTGATTTTATATAGCATATGTAGCCGGGTGTTGTATCGTCTTGTTTTAAGCAGGGGCCAATCTAATTTATAAAGCATGTTTTTACACTAGATTTATAAGAGTAGTCTGCCATACAGAACCTGGCTGCTCTCCTTTGAATAGATTCAAGTTTATCCACATCGCACTGGTGATGGGGGTCCCAGACTGCAGATGCGTACTCAAGTACTGGCCTGACTAGAGCTTTATAAGCAGTGGATTTAACGTCGGTGGGACAGTTTGAGAGGTTACGTTTTAAAAGGCCAAGTATAGAGTTAGCTTTCTTGGTTATGTTATGTATATGTTTATCCCATCTAAGTTTATTATCAATTTCAACACCTAGGTATGGGTGGGAGTTGACATGTTTTAGTGGCTGGTTGCATAAGGTGTAAACAGGTGATTTAAAGCATTTCTTAGAGGAAATTGACAAGATGTAGCATTTGGAGGGGTTGAAATTCATTTGCCATTTGTTTTGCCATTGTTCAAGTTTGTTAAGATCATCTTGGAGGATTTGTTGGTCAGAGGGGTTATCAATTGTTCTGTACACAAGGCAGTCATCAGCAAACAGTCTGACTGTGCTGTTTATATTATCAGGGATGTCATTTATATATATAAGAGGAAAAGTAATGGACCCAAGACAGTACCTTGTGGTACACCGGATAAAACCTGTTTAGAATCAGAGATTTCACCATCGCAAACAACACGCTGGATGTGGTTGTTGAGGAATGATGCAAACCAGGCCAGAAGATTTCCATCAATGCCATAGGCAGAAAGTTTGGATAACAGGCGCTGGTGGGGGACTTTATCAAAGGCTTTTGAGAAGTCAAGAATAGCCATAGAGACGTTACTGTTTTGGTCAATTTGTTTAGAGATATCATTTATTGTTAAGAGGAGTTGTGTTTCAGTCGATCTTTTTGCACGGAAGCCATGTTGTAAATCAGTTAAGATATTATGCTCATCAAGGAATTTCATCACATGTGAGTGGATTATATGCTCAAGGATTTTACTACAAACGCAGGTGAGGGAAATAGGTCTATAATTAGCTGGGTTTTGTTTATCACCTTTTTTAAAAACACTACATATGTTTGCTTCTTTCCACTTGTTAGGGATAGTACCATTATCGACAGAGGTTTGAAAGAGATCAGTTAGAATTTCATAGAGGTCATCAGCATGTGCTTTTAGAAACCATGGTGGTATTTGGTCAGGACCTGAGGCTTTGTTGGGGTCTAGGTTATGCAGTTGCTTTTTGACACCTTCTGGGGTAATTATAAGTTGGTTTATTTTGCTGTTGGTAAGTGGTTTAGTTACAGGAATTTGGGAGGTGTTTTCTACTGTGAAAACACTGAAAAACTGGTCATTTAGAATGTTAGCTTTAGTTTTACTGTCACTGCAGAGTTTACCGTTATTTAGTAGATCAGACACACCTACAGAGTTACTTCTTAATCTTTTAATATAGGACCAAAATGCCTTTGGGTTTTTCAAGTTAATGAGTTTTTAAGTTTATCACAGATGAAGGTGTTTCTAGCTTCTTTGAGGTTTTTATGGACAGCCTTTCTAAAGCTTTTACAGGTAGTCCAGTCATTGGCTTGTTGATTAGTCTTAGCTTTTTAAACAATTTATGTTTTTTCCTGCAGAGACGGCGTTGGATACGGGGTAAACCAGGGCAGATTTAGTTTAGTTGAGGTGAATTTGTGAGGCGTGTTTTATCAATAATCAATTTAATTTCTTGTTCAAAGAAATTCCATTTTTCATCAACATCAATGGAGGAATTAAATTGAGTATAATATTGCAGTTTAAATTTGGTCAGGTCTTCTTTTATTCGTTTTATGTTAGCTTTTTTCTTTAAATAGATTTTACGTTTAGGTAACTTTTTACGAGGAGGAGATATTTAGGTCAATTCAACAATATCATGGTCACTTATACCGGGAATGACATTAGCTGAGGTAACAGCTGGTGAATTGTTAGTAAAAACAAGATCAAGGATGTTGTTATCTCTGGTGGGTGACTGCACCATTTGAGTGAGATTGAATGAATTGGTCACTTCAAGAAGAATTTTGGCTGCTTCAGAGGAAGCGTTAGTTCCTGAAATAATGTTATGACTCCAGTCAATATTAGGTTGGTTGAAATCACCAGCAAGAATAACATTGTTTTTGTCAGCATTTTTACCAAGCTTTTGGAGGGATTTTTTTAACTCAAGTAGGCTCGTGAGATCATTGTGACTGGGTCTGTAAAATGTTCCTATATACATGCTCTTTTCCTTAGGAAATTGGAATTTGGTCCAGATAATTTCACAGTCGGAGTCTAATTTAGTGAGCTCAGTGAAAACCAGGTCATTTTTTATTGCCTGTAGTACACCACCATAAGTATTTGAATTTCTATCTTTGCGAACAACTGTATAATTGTCCGGGAAAATTTCAGCGCTGGTAATTTTGAATTAAGCCAGGTTTCAGTGCCAATAATGACATCTGGTCTTTTTCTTTGATAAGACTTTCCACGGAGGCCGTCTTGTTTGAACACTCTGAAAGTTGATAACAAGAAGTTTTAGAACCTTCCTTTTTTCCCTTTTGGGATTTGTTTTCAATTTGACATCAGGATGGTGGTTAGATCCCGAGTCAAGGCCAGAAGAATAATTTTGAAGTGGCTCATATGAGTTAGTACAGTTGATGGAATTGTTAGTTGAGAAGAAAGAATCAGAGAAGTTCATGAAGTCACAAGTGTCACACACCCAGGTACAGCTAGAATGCATGAGATCGCTGTATTTTGAGTCGTCAATGCTACAGCACTTAGTGTGGATCCATAGATCACAATTGTCACACTGTACTGCTTTTTCGGATCTCCTACACTGGAGTCACACAGGCCACAAGGTGCCAAACATTCCAAACAAAACCAATCATCAGATGATGATGCAAGAGTATTGTAAGCTGCATTACTAATGCCTGCACACTTACTATGAACCCACGAGTCACAATCATCACAACAAATACCTTTCTGGTTATTTTTAACAGATTTGTTGCATTGTTTGCAAGGATATTTTGGGAGGGTCCAGGATTGCTTTCAATATCACCAGAAAGGGTAAGGAGTAAAAGGAGTAATTTTCTCCTGCGTGAGTTGAATTTTGTCAATTTCCAACTTGATTTGTACGAATGTAATTGCCCATCGATACAAAGATAAGTTGCAAGTGAGTGATTTGAATAATCACTAGAGCCAAACAAAACATGGTAACCAGTTCCTGGGGCGTTTAGAGGCAAATTTGATGCCTGGGATGAATGAGGTTGCGATTTAATACAAGAAGTTTAGAGAGTTAGAGACTCGGGAGTATGTTAACAAGAACAGTACAGGGAAGACGAGGTTGTGAGTGAGAATGAACATGATTGATGGCAAGAAGAATGAATATACTTGACAAACAGGAAATACAGAATGGTAGAGCAAATAAACACTGTAATGTTTACTTATACTAGTAGGCCTAGGCTATAGGCCCTACTACTGAACATGGTAAACTATTCCAAATGTCATCTCAGATCTGTGCAATACACAAAAGAGAATTTCCTAATAATAAGCCATGTACATATTTTAAAGATCTTATATTTATGTCCCCTACTAGTTGATGAATCACCTTTTGAGTTGTATGAAGTAGGCCTTGGCCCTAAACACTTTTGATTCTAAAAAATATGAAGCGCCCCAAAAATTTTAGGGCACCTACTTTTCAGACCGTGTTAAATTCCATTGACCTTTTTTTTCATCGGACGATTTTCTATAGCATAGGCCTACCTAAAATTAGCAAACTTTGGAACTGTGCTAGATTCCATCATGCAACATTCATTTCAACGAAAGGATCATTAGCTTAGGCCTAACACTGAGTTACTGTAATGAACAAATGCACTTACTAACTTAGACCTAACGTTAGGCCTAAATTTATGAAAACTTAAAATATCAATCTAATAATATGAGAGTTTTCCCCTTTATCATGGTATAAAAAACAATGCTAGTGAGTATTGAATGTTTCATCACTTTAAAAACACAAAAATATAACGCTTGATAATTATTGAGATTTAATATTACGTGGAATTAGTACACATAGGCCTACGTCGTTTACAAAAAAACAAGTCAAATTAGTAGGCCTAGCCTAGGCCTATGACAAGTTCAAGCCTAAAAGTATGACTCACATATTGATGCCAACGAAAAACAAAAGTGCGTTACCTTCCAAAAGTGTGTTTATGATGCTGTTAAACGTAGAAATCTTTATTTTCTGTATAAAATATAAGAAATACATCAGGTTGATCAATACTTTCTTCTGAGAATGCAAGAATGTAGGATAAATCGCAAGGCTTCAACTGTTTATTCCTTAACATTTTGACAACAAATCATGCAATGCGCTTTATTTCATGTGCGTAATTGATCAGCTGATCAAAACAAACGGTCAAGTGTTAATGCGCTCATAAACGAATGGCATCATGTATCTGTGCATGCAGTGTTGCGCATTTTCAAAAATCTTGAAGAACTTGACACGTATGCTAATCTATGCGAAGCAATATCCTACATATTTTATATTTTATATAACTTTAATACACATGTGACACGTGGTAACAGTTTGAAGTTGACCAGAGTTCTCACGGATAGATATTCGGCATTTTAGCTTTTCGCAGAGAGTTGTTAATGCGTGGAATGGTTTGCCTGAGTCGGTAGTAGCTCCAATTCTATTCACAATTTCGAAGTCAACATTGATAAGTTTTTTACTAACTCCGGGAGTCTTTAATATATATATATATATTTTTTTTGTGTGTGTGGTGATGGTGTTAGTTTGGACTTTTTATGGGGTGACTAACCCTTCTTAGCCCGAAATCTTGTTATGTTATGTTAAGATAGTAAGAAGAATATATGACACTGAAAATTTTGATATTTATTTCCAGGCAGTCACAGTCGTAATTCTTTAAAGGAATATTACCATGGATTTTCATTTTTTCATAAATGATAGAGACATTTTTTAGAAACAAAGTGGTGAAAAATGTATGGTAATATCTTATTCCGTTTAGAAGTTATAACAATTTAAAGAGTAGAAAAATGTTCTTAAAAACACCTCGCACAGTGCGGTATATATCCTTCATCTTGGTGATGTCATCAAGGCAATTCCAGTACAGTGCTTATGTATTTCTTATAAATTTATTCACACTTAACATTATCGAAACAACATTTTTGGTTCATTATAGAGAGGATGGAATATTTTTTTTTCTTTTTTTTTTTTAAAAGAAAAGTCACGCACTTTGATTGGATCTGCTTCTTTGCAAGTAGCCTGAAGTTCATACACTATGTGATAAACATAGGTAAAAATTTCCAAGATGTACCAGTAGAACGT
>JAIGNY010002034.1:0-19396 GCA_020152595.1 Chiridota heheva
TTAACTTCTTCCATATCCTTCTTTTGATATTGCTACTCTAAAAGAAGATCGAACTTTGAAAATAACTCATGTCCGTACTAGGCGGCGGGGGAGGAGGTTCGTTGCGTTGTGGGAGAGGGGGAGGACTAGCTCCCTGTCGGCCGGATACCCATCTTAATCGGAATCATGCCTGACTTGGTTAGATATCTAGGACATGACCTACCGACTCGGCATGATGTTGACAATATGATATTTTGCGCTCAGATCTTATATAGTCAAGTACAGAGGTAAAATTTAGCATATTGATTTAATTAGTGATTTGATTTGTGATCATGCCCGGCTAGATTTCCCGCAAATTAAAGAAAATTTCCCTAAATAACCACTAAACATTCACTTCTTCCATATCCTTCTTTTGATATTGCTACTCTAAAAGAAGATCGAAGTTTGAAAAAGAACTCATGCCCGTACTAGGCGGCGGGGAGGGGTTCGTTGCGTTGTGGGGAGGGGGGGATCTTTTCGCAAATTGAAGAAAATTATCCGAAAATCTAAGAAAATTGCCTGGATATTAATAATAGTTGAAGATAATTTCGCCAAAATTGTCCGAGAAAACGCTAAAATTTCCCCAAATCGAAAAAATGCCCGAAATTTGAAGTAAATTGCACAAAAGGATGAAATTTTTTCCAAATATTGAACAAAATTACCCGGAAATTAAGAAAAGCTCCCAAATATTAAGGATAATTTCCAAAAATGGGCCAAAAAATTGGCAAACAAAAAACCTTTAGGAAAATGAAAGAAATTTCCCAAAATTGCCCGCAGAAATAATTCAAAAATCAACTCGAAAATCTGATGATTGTAAAACGAAGACCCAAGACCTGTAAAACGAAGACCTGTAAAACGAAGACCTGTAAAACAAAGACCTGTAAAACGAAGACCTCTAAAACGAAGACCTATAAAACGAAGACCTGTAAAACGAAGACCTGTAAAACGAGGACCTGTTAAACGAAGACCTGAAAACCGGTTGACTATGCCGAGTGATGATGGTGAGGGAACGAATTCCCAATACTTTAAACAAAATAATTAATGTTATTTTCTGTGCCTTTTCAACAAATCACCCACACTGTCTGATATGGCTGGCCTGTCAGAATACAGAATAAATGTCACCCTACACAACAGGAGGATATGTGAATGGCAGTCCCCTTTTTGACTACCAATTTAAGATTTTCAACAACAAAAAAATGTACGCCCAATTGTTTTTTGAAGTTAATTCTTAGCCTTTTTGTCCAAAATATGGAATTAATGTAGGTCATAAGCTCCCCACTTAATTTACCCACGAATGAGTATGACGTAATTATTTTGCGCAAACAAACGTTACATTCTTTGTGACTATGACCCCAACTCACTTCTGGAAATAAAGTCTTTACAATTTATTTTCAACATTAGCTGCAGGCAATTGCGTAGTAGAAGACAAAGAAATGTCATCATACGATCGACGAGTTGGACACATGTCACTTCTGGCATGTTAAGGAAATGGGGTAAGGTGGAGGGTTAGGGATCAACTTCACCCCAAGTCAATAAATGGGGCTTTAAAAGTTTGTATCCTTGACTTCCGCACACTTGCTTTAACATGATATATTCAACTGTACATTTCTATACATAGCTTCTTTTTCCCTTAGAAATCTGGAGTGGGGGGTGGGGGATATGCATAGGGACATATTTTCACACGAAAATGGAAGCAAATTTTACAAAAATTAAGGAAATTTGACGAAAATTGAAGAAAATTTCCTGAAATTGATAAAAATTCCTCAAATATTGTAGAAATATTTCCGAAAATTAAAACAAATTTCACGGAAATGATAGAATTTATACGAAAATAGAAACAAATTTGACAAAAATGAAGAAAATTTCCTAAAAAAATTGTAGACAACTTTTCAAAAACTTTAGAAAATTTCCCGAAAATGAAGACATTAAAATTTTGGCCTCTTTCATGAGGCATTGAAAATCATCCTGTTCTTCATATAGTCATTGGTCATTGGTTTAAATTGGTCTAAGGAAAAGCTGTTAACAGTAACAGCTACAATCCCCTCGAAAAGCAAATGACACAAAACCACTGCCTTCTTCTATTGCCATTTTTGCTCAGGGCGATGGGGAGGGGAGCGGGGGTGGCATGCGCTTGTAAATTTATGTGAATGAGAAAATCAACACAAACTGACAAGTGAAATGGTAACCCAAAATGCTTATCTGAATAGATTTCAACGTTGTAGAATTTAAATGTTCTTCTTTTCATCAATTACATTTTAGATTTTTGTGTTAATTTTAAGCCACTTTTGGGCAAAAAAACAAGAAATCTTTAGACCAAAGCTTTAACGTTTCACCCATGAAAGCCTGCACAATTTTTTCCGAAGTTTCTCCATTTTCAGGAGAACGTTCTTCCTGGACCGTTTTTTCAGCAACTAGAACCAGTAGAAATTTCATATTTATCACAAGAAAAAAACTTAAAAGTCAACAAATAATTCTTGCAAATTACAACATAAACACAGTTTATTAAACTTGTAAAGTATGAACGAAAATACACTGTAGCTCAAAATCAAACATTTTACCAATTTCGTCAGTTTGTGTTGATTTTTAGCCATTTTGGAATGTTTGGGCATCAAAGACAAGATTCAAAGCTTTCGGAGCTTTACCCCCTGGATCCCATCCAGGGGGCCCTCCTGGCCCTAATCTTGCTTAGCCCAAAGCTTCACCCCCTGGATCCCATCCAGGGGGCCCTCCTGGCCCTAATCTTGCTTAACCCAAAGACCCATGATTTTTCATTTACATTTTGGAATTTTGTGTTGAATATAAGCCATTTTGGGGCATCAAAAATAAAAAATCTTCAGACCAAGGATTCTCACATGAACGCCTGCACAAATTTACCCAATTTATCTCTATTTTTCGACAAAATTTCTCTTCTACCTGTTTATAAGTGATAACCTACTATAGGTATTAACGTGAGAATTTGAAATTTAATTTTTCTTTTTTTCATCACTTAAATTTTGTCACTTTGTGTTGATTTTCAGTCATTCTGGTGAAACAAAAACAAGACATTTCTAGAGCTTTTGGGAGCTTCGCCCATAAACCCCGTCCACGGGGCCCTCCTGGATCCTTTACTTATCCCAAAGACCCATGTTTCATTTACATTGTGGAATTTGGTGTTGATTATAAGCCATTTGGGTGCATCAAAAACAAGAAATCAGACCATGGATTCTTCCATGAACGCCTGCACAATTTTGCCCGATTTTTCTCAATTTTCAGACGAAATTTCTCTTCTGCCTGTTTATAAGTGATAACCTACTATAGGTATTAACATAAGAATTTGAAATTGAATTTTTCTTCTTTTCATCACTTAAATGTTGTCAGTTTGTGTTGATTTTCAGTCATTCTGGTGAAACCAAAAAAAAAAATTCCAGAGCTTCCGGGGCTTCGCTGGGACAGCGTCAGGACCCTTAACACAGCACCAAAATTGCTGTTTCTGGTACCTCAAAAATTGACTGATGCATGTTTGCTTGAAGTCTCTGATGAGCGGTTACATCTTAAATACCAAGTTTACGAAAGTTTCATGTTTCGTATCTGTAACCGGAAAGATTGTAAACATATGTAGTTTCACGATGAGTTTACGATATGTAATGAAATATCGAAAATCATTCGAAATTGTTAAGACATTTTTCGAGAATAGAAAAAAATTGCCTAGAAATTAGAAAAAGCTGCCAGAAAAATGACGGAAATTTCCCAAAATTGTAGGAACTTGCCCGAAAAAGAAGGACATTTTTCGAATATCGAAAAAAATTTGCCCGGAAATTAAGGAGCTCTCAAATATTGAGAATAATTTCCAGAAATTGGCCAAAAAATTCGGGAAAAAAACCCTGTCCAAAAATGAAGAAAATTTCCTGAAATTCCCTAATTTTTCGGAAGGTAATTATCCCACCCGCTCTCAGATCAAAAACTGTGGCGAAACCATTACTCCAAATTAATCCATTATTCACAGATTCATTGTGAATTTTCGTCGTAATAGGTTTTCGAGTATGGCAAAAGTAAAATGGTCCCGTGCGGACATGAAAGAACCGTATTTAAATTATGAAATCGGCTGGACAGCGATCTTATAGTCAGGGAGAGATTTAGAATCATGGGATAAACTTTTATTAGACTTTCAGTGCATATCTCAACCATTAGCAAATTAGGCCATGCCCGACTAAGCTACTATCCGAATCATGTCCTCCTGACCGCCGACTCGGCATGATGCTGACAACATCATCCTATTTGGGCACTTTGTCGGGACGAGATGTAAAATGTTGTGGATGCAACGACGGAGGGGTATGAGGGAGTTATCCCATTTTTCTATATAAAACAAAATCTCCTTCAGATTCTTATTTTGTGATTTAGTCTATATTATTGCTTAAAGTTTGCCATGGAAAGTAAAGCCATGTAAACAGTACATGGTAATGTTAACTTTAACAGTTTTGAACGCATCTGCCGTGATTGTCAGGCTACTAAAAGGTATGCAAATGTGACTCCCTAAATTTGAACCCTACACCCCCTCCCTATCCCACTCAGAAATTCACCTCGATCATGTCCGAACCGGGTGTTGGAATCGTCTAGAGATCAGAAACATATCTTGCTGACTCTGCATTTTGATGCTAAAAACATCATAATTGTCATTGTAACACACAATTTCCAAATTAAAATCACTGTAAAGTTATACATAAAGGTAAAATAGGTTTAAGTAAATAAATAAGTGCGAAATATTCAGATTTTATTTGTGTAATAGAACAATTACATTATTTTCTCTATTTTCACCAGCGCAATTTTGACTTTCAACCATGAAATTTTCACGTAATCTTTGAAAAATATTTTCAAGATTTTGAAGAGCAGATCTTTTAACATTTTAATCATCAGCAGAAGCTTAAATTATTCAGAAATATTAATTCCAATATCATTTCCAACGTATACAACTTTAGAATTACAGAATTTGACAAGTAAAAAGATATTAACGGCTAAACGTATTAGCAACAATTTAAATTATGGTCACTGCGCATGTCTCGATCTCCCAATCGGGAGATCTCTCCATCTGGAGCGTGGACTGGACTGATTATGATGGTGTACAGATTGGGTACTTTAATTATTACTATGATGCAATATCATTTTGGTCATGTATTATTTTCTGTTTTGCAGAAGCAAACTAATGCCCATAACATTATTATGTACGACATGTGTACATAAGGCCAGTTATCGTCTCTATAACGTGGGGGTAAAAATATTTCAATTCCTGTGTTTTGATTAAACACAATTGTTAAATGTGCATTTAAATTGATAAGCCAATCGTAATCGTTTGGGAATAAATTGTACGCCGCCACATTTTAATCACTATAGATGGCCTCTAGAAGTTGAATATGGGCGTGTATAGTTACAATGTTATAAAATAACATTTTACATTAATCAAAAACCATGAAAATAGCGAAGAATTTCAACAAAAATGGGTTAAACATCGACTATTTATAGTATTTTTTAAAGCTCAGGCAGCATTTTGCACATGTTGTATGTTTGCTTAGTATTTTTTTTTGTAAAACCTTTGTTTTCTTTTGCGATTTTTTGAAGTGGTGCAGCAAATTCTGACTAAATTTTGAGAAAAATGTCCGACTATTTATTTTTTATTAATCTACTGTTTGTTGATTTTCTGTCACAGAAAACTGTTAAGAAAGCAGATGGCTCTCACGTTTTCAAGACCCTTTTCAAGACGTTTTCATTATTTAGCTTATACAATGACTGATTTCAGGAACTAATTTCAGAGAATTATGTATATAATTTGTGTTGGCCATTTTCATATATAACAGTTTCTACATATTATGGAAAAGTGTGAACATTTAATCGGGCATAACTCAGGAACTATAGGCCTAGACTTAGTGTGCACACTATGTCTTCAGGCCTAACATTTAGAAACTATTTTATGCATTATTCTATCTCTCTTAAGCAAAGTTTCCGCACATACATTTATAGGTAGCTAAAGAAGGATTCCTCTCATATATCCAACGTGATTTGTTTTCTTTTTCAATATTATAGTTGTACTCGTACTCGAACCCGTACTCGTGTTCTTGTACTCGCGCGTACTCGTACTCGTACTCAGGAAATGAAAATATGAAGTACTCGTACTGGTACTCATACTCATGGCTTTAGTACTTGTAATCGTACTCAGGTCCTTGTACTCGTACTCGTACTCAAGAAAATGTACTCGACTACAAGTCTGGTAACCCATATAAGGTTTATCTAAGTGGATTTTAACATTATAATTTATATTTGTCTTCTTAATATCACTGAATTTTTCCGCTTCGCACATGAACCCCAATTTTGCTCGTTTTCTTTTGATTTTCAGAGGAACTTTTTTTTCTGCCTGTTAAGAAATGGTTTAACAACAGAATTTAAATTTGTTTTCTTTTTATCAATTAAACTTTTTGTTGATTTTCAGCCATTTTGTGGCAATACAAACAAGAAATTTCAGAACTTCCGGAGGCTTCGCCCCTCGGTCCGTATTATAAGGTTTCGCCCCTGGACTTCGCCAGGGGACCTTAAGCGGGTACATGCTGTTTCGTAGTTCCGTGTTTGGTACTTGACTGTGCTTCCAAGGCAAAGTGTCTGGCGATTCCGCTGGTACGGGGTCTGTTCCAAATTGTTCTATACTGTGTGATTGTAGACATTGTATTTCGTTTATAGATAAATAGGGATTTTGCTGTGCCCACCATCTAAAATACCCGGCGATGCCGCTGATTGCGAGGGGTGGGAGGGCGGGGGGGGGGGATTATGTTCCAAATTGTTCTATATTGTGTGATTGTAGACACGTGTATATCGTTTTTATATCGCAAATTTTCGTCGGAAAAATTGTCTTTACAGCCTCCTTGTGCTCGAAGTCTTGTTAAGCCCCTCAGTATGGGGGTCTCGGGGCCTGATTACCCTAGGTATATTCGAGGCCGACTGGGGTGTTTTAGGGCCGCGTTATCAAATGACTGAAGAGGGCTCAGGGAATAGGAATGATAAAGTGTCATAATTAAAATGATAAGTTGATTGTTACATGTAAGTTTGACGTAACAAACATCTGAACATACAGACATAGGTCTAGTTAAAATGCGTTTATTCGATTGTTCCTTGTGAGTGTGAGGGGAGGGACCAGGGGCATAGCCTAAGGGGTGTGGGGTTTAAGAGGTGCAGTGGCTCAGTGGCTAAGGAGCCATGCTTGCTCGTATTCCAAAGGTACCGAGTTCGATTCCCGTCGTGATCACTGCATTGTTTTCTTGAGCAAGACACTGTATTCTACTTGCTTCAGTCCACCCAGCTGTGACAAATGAGTACCAGTTCTGCTGGGAAGTTAATCTGCAATGGACTGGCGTACCGTCAAGGGGGTGTCATGTACTCTCATCCGATTGCACCATGAAAACCGGGGATAATTACCGGCCCTTATGAACCTAATATGTCTCGGATGGATTTAGTTTTAGCAATAATATTTTGTGTCGGGAAAAAAAAAACATGGTTGTGAAGCCAAAACGGTAGGAAAATTCATATTGTTATATTTTTGTTGTTGTTTCTTCTCAAAAAGACAAAATATTTGTGAAATTGTTTTGTAAATTATCATAATTATTTATATTATTTTCATGGTCAGAAAAGGCGGGAAGCCTAGGAAAGAGGAGGGGGCACCGATACATGTCTGGCAGAGCTGGGCATGTCGGCTGTACTATTTAAATTATACATTATTTCTTAATAATTGCCTCCTCAGTTAGATTTATCATGACCTTATGCTGATAACATAACACTCGGGCAGTGAGTACGATCTTAGCAGCTTAGTTGGTCAGATAATTGTGTACAATGTTGGAATGTACTGTTCAAATCAGAAATATATCATAAATCATGCCAATCTCGGCTTTATAATAATCATGCCCTCCCGACTCGGCATGATGCTGACAATATCATACTTCGGCACTGAACTTAGTCGGGCACAGATGCAAAACGTTATACTGTCATGGCCAAAGAGGCGGGGCTGGGGCGGCCGCCTCCTGTCGGACATCGATCACAGTCGGGCAGGGAATCATGTCCGACTCGGCTAGAAATAGGGGTCATGTCCTCTTCTCTCGGCATGTTGACAACTTGTTTCTTGGGCACCGATCTTATTCGGGCAGATGCATTGTTTCAATTAGAGATATAATTTCTTAATTAAGTGCGATTTGGCTATAACAGTCATATCCTCCCAACTTGGCATGATGCTGACAAATTGACAAAGTTCTCTGGTCACTAATCTTAATCGGATAGGGATGTGAAATATATTATATGCAGTGGCGTTGCCAGCTTCCAGAAAATAAATCTTAACTTTTTATGTCAAAAGTGGGGGATCCGAGGGACCTTGGTAACGTTATTTCTGAAAATATGGAGGGGGAAGCAGGACCTCTCCATATCACTTGACTTTGCCATAAGCTGATATGTCGAAAATACCAGATCTATGGGTTTTATGGCATGTATGGGGATTCTTACCAGGCGAATTGACTATCTATCTAGATATCAGAATCAGGTCTACACAACCTGACATGATGCTGATTCACGGGTTGGCCAACAGGAACGTTCATATATTAAAGAACCCCCTCCCACCACACACACATATTTAAAAGCTTGATCTCGAACAACGGGGGCGGCCTGGGACTGGTTTGAAGTTGTTCACAAGGATCCTTATGAGCTAAATCAGTTTTGATGATAAGCGACCGGGATTAGGGCCCGGGTCGTATGTTCGGTGTATTGGGGGAGCATCTCCTCCCAATTTAGATCCATTTATTTTGTACAGTTGTATGTTTTTTTTTTTTTTAAATTGGTGTGATTTCATGATTTTGCCCTTTCTCTCGCACTGTCTGTAGGCAATTGTTTCGATCCCATGAAGATTCCTTTCTTTTGCAAAACTTTTACGAAGTTAATTTTTGGTTCAAAATAATTGCTAAAAACTACGAGCTCAATGTGCAGGTAAATATTTTTCTTGTCTTTTCACGCTTTTGGGATTTATTACACATTTATTATAATATATAGTTATTATAATACTTGTCCAGTAATAATTTGCTTGAACTTGTTTAGAAATTGTTTTGACTGGTGTGTTTTGATTTTCAGACATTTTGCATTTCGGGGTACCAAAAATAAGAAATCTACAGCGCATACCTCTTCTTTGTACCTTACCTGTGTTTCACCACCAGACCCCACTGTTGCGCCCGCATTTTCTTAAATTCACTGGAAATTTTTGTTTGCCTCAGTCAAAATGTTAACGGGCCAGGTTAACCTAAAGCTTAGTCTGTTAAATTTAATCGTTAGAGTTTTCTTTTGTTCATTGAATGAATTTCTGTTCGTCAGTTCGTACGTTGTGTTTCAATTTAAACAATTTTGGGGCATCAAAAGTAAACAAATGCTTCATGTGGCTTCTCTTCTTTAGCATAGCCAAGGTTTTGCCCATAGATCACGCTGGAGCCTTTAAACGGGCAACGGGATCCTACACCGTTACACGTACGCTACATTAGTACATGAGCACAACCGCCTCTCTCCATTGCCCCCATCCATGCCCGAGCGAAAAACTCGTTAGAGTTTTCTTCTTTTCATTATTTGGATTTTTGGTCGTAGTATTTCATTTTAAATAAGTTTGGGTTCTTTAACCCTTACTCTACCACGCGGCGATAGTATCGCCGTTTTGGGTTCCCCATCTTTGACTCCGCCTACCGAGCATATTTTCAAAACAAATGCTGGTAGAGTAAGAGTTAATGAACCCGCAACAAGAGTGCCAACTCGAAAATATATGCAGCATGATCCCGGTTGGCGGCCCAGCGGGTCACTGAAGCGGAACAAGCCTGACTCTGCTGCTTGGAAGACAGAGGACCTTTCAATAAAAAGCCCCTGACTAAACAGTGAAAAAATAATAATTCCCCCTTTACCCTTACCAAGGCTTCGGCGCTGGATGACACTGGGCCCTTAAACGGGCCAACGGACCCGACGCCGTTACGCCTACGCTACGTGAGCAATGCTGACTCTGGACACTGCCCCCACCCCTTCCTCCGTCCGTCCCAGCAGCCCAGCCAAAAACCCTGGTGACGACACTGCTCAAAATTAACTGCTTATTTACAGATTGAATGCAATATTTTATAGGTTTTGGAGAAAAATATCATCATACTCATCCCTCCTTCACTGAGTAAGGTGGTCCCATACGGCCATACTGTACTGTTTAAATGTTAAATCAAAGATATATCTTAATCATGCCCCATGACCTGACGACTAAGCTGGATATCAAAATCATGTCCTCCCAACTCGGCAGAAGCTGTCATGCATGATTGTCGGGTCACCAATCTTAATCTGGCAAGAATGTGAAATGTCAGATATCAGCGGATATGGCGTAGCCAACCTCCAAAAAGTTTGGGGTTGGGGAAACGTGAATAATGACAGTTTGATGACAATTTTCATTAAAGTGTGGGACGGCTATATAAATTGATAACGTCATTTCTAATAAAGTGAGTCAGGGATGTACTATTCAGGGACGTAATTCTCAACCGAAAAGTGTGTGTGTGGAAGTGGGGGGTCATAAAAGTGGGGGTCAAGAAGCAGATTTTCCTCATGACTTGTCCTTCTCCTTAAAAATTTGTTCCAGCAAATCATAACCACAAACTTACTGTAGCAAATAGTGAAACCACTTTATCTTAATTAAAATAACCACACAATAAGGAATTCATCCATTGCTAATATGATATTCAGCACCAACTTCCACAACAACTAAGGTTTTTAGAATAAAGAAAATAAAGAGGAAAAATCTGACCCGACCTGCTTATTTATCAGGTCGGGTCTGACTGTTTGAAACTTTAAGGAGCAGAACAATTGATGCTCAAAATGTACTGAATTTGAAAAATTCTGCTGATAAGTGAGGGGGCATGTCCCTCCTGTCCCCGGGGAATTACGGTCCTGATACTATTTATATCAGAGCCTTAATGGAAATCCTTTCCGAATCGACTAGATATCAGAATCATCTATACTCAAATCGGCATGATACTGATTTTTGATTTGGAAAACTGGGGGCAAAAACTCCAAAAATTCCTGTGACAAGTGCACAAATTTAACTGGTAAAATTAGGTTCCATGAAAAGTTGTTGTTAATCCGGAAATTCCCTTCAACAATTCAAATTCAGAGTGATTACCTATATTTTTGGAAATTTTCCTTCATTTTCGACAAATTTTGTTCAATTTTGGGAAATTTGGGAAAATTTTGGAAATTCCTCGTGAAATTTTGGCCAATTTTCGGGAACATTTGTCTAGTTTTGGGGTCATTTTGCCCAGTTTTTAGTAACTTTTGACCAGTTTTCCTCAATTTTTGGCCAGTTTGGTCAGACCGTTTGAACGGGAAGAGATGGCTCAACCGAGAATGCAAAAGCCCGTCAGGGGGTATTTTCTCCCTGCCACCCCCTCCCTTCCGAATCCTACGCCGGTGGCAACTGGGACATTATGAATATACCCCACCGCGCCCACATATGTTTACAATTCTAAGCCCGATGACATGGACCATTTTCTGATTTCAGGGCATCAAAAACAAAACCTTTTTAGAGCTTGCGGTGGCTCCTCCCTTTGGACTCCTACCAGGGCGCGCTTAGCCGATGAATCCCACAATTCGTCCCTCTTTCCAAGTAGTGACGAATGTAACGTTTTGATTATTGGATGAAATTCAATTCCGCTTAGTGACGAATGTTTTTGAAGCTTAAATATATTAAATTTGACAAAAACAATAATATTAAATTCATATTTGAAAAGATTCAATGTATTAATTCTTCTTCTCAATGATAAATTAATTTACACGATATGTTTAAAAAAAAAAAAAATGTTTTTCGCATCAAACATTTCCACACATTTGTCACTATACGGAATTAGTTTTGAAAATGACATTCGTCACTACGCATTTTTGCATTCGTCACTATGCGGAAAGACTGAAAAAGGGAGGAATGTTACCTGATTTTTCTCTATTGTCAGGGAAAATGTTTCCTTTTCTTGTTTATGGTTTAGAAATGGTAACCCAAATACTTATTGAAGTAGATTGCAACATGATAAAGAAAAATTGTTTTCTCTTTTCGGCATTTACATTTTCGAGCTTTGTGTTGATTTTTAGCCATTTTCCGACATGAAAAAAAAGAAATCTCATGAGCTTTCGGACTTGGGCTCTGGACCACTGCTAGGGTTTTGTCAAGGAACCTCATACTTTTATCCAAATTTTCTCAATTTTTAGGGGAAATTGAATTTCTTTTGTGTCTAGAAATGGTAGCCCAAACGCTTATCTGAGTAAATTTTAACATGAGAATCTAAAATTGTCTTCATCAAATAAACTTTTGAACCTTCTGTTGATTTCACATTTTACAGCCAATTTGGAGAAATCTTTAGAACTTGACTAAGACCTCTTGACTCTATACCAATACTTCGCCCCTGGACCTCGCCAGGGTCCCTTAAGTGACCTTAATTGGGTGTCACGTCGTGCCGTATTTGGTATTTGGTTATTGTGTCCCCAAGCCAATATGTCTGGGGGACTCGGGGTGGGATGGGTTTCTAATTGTTCTGTATTGTGTAGTTGTAGACGCATGTATATCGTTTACAGACAGGTCGGGAAAGTGCAATTTTCTCCAGGCATATTTGTGTTACACCCCCACCCCCACCGCTCGAAATCAAGTTACGCCCCGGAAGTGGCCCTCGGAGGTTTGGAGCATATGGCGCAATGATCAGTCTGACTCTGGCCTTATTTCTAAAATTTGGATATTTGAAAATAGAAGTGTGGAAGGGAAGGAAACAAAAACTGGTTTATTTGCGGCCCGATGCTTCAAAGTTTCGTAGTCCGATGAAGAAAAATATGACTACAAGAAGGATGTACAAATTTGCTCGACTCGTTTACGTCATATACTGTCATAGGAATTATAATTATGTACTCGCATTACTCAGAGGCATGGGAGGTGGGGAGGGGGAGAGACCTGCAGATAATTCGACCTTCCCGGTTGCATACCGTAGACTGACAGAAGTAAAATTGAGTAGTTATTAACATATAATTGCTCAAATTTTCGTAAAAGTTGGTAACATTTACATATATTTGAAGAAAAATTCCCATAAATGACAGAAATTTCCTCAAAACTGAAGAATTTTTTTTTTTAATAATCTTTATGAAAATTTCAGCAAATTTCACGAAAATGAAGAAAGTTTGTAGAAAAATGAAAGAGATTTCTCCAAAGTTGAAGAATATTGCCTGAAAATTTAATCAAATGTCAAAAATGAAGGAAATTTCACGAAAATTCTGAAATTAAAAAAGACTTCTCGAAATTTGAAGATTTTCGGAAGAAAAGATGCCATGGAAGTCTACAATATAAATTCGTTAGACCTTCATTATTGGTAGTCCAGAAGCGTGCCTATTAATAGGAAAATGTATAACACACGAGAATATTGAAGTCACGCAGCCACATTGTTCAGATGTTTCGATGAAATGGCAAAGTTTTTAATTGATGTACTATAAATACTAAAAATCATTGGTTTGAAAAACATTTACATTTTCAAAATGGCTGTTTCGCGCCTAAAAGCCTAACTCTATTGTCTATTATTTCTAATATTTCGAAAATGGCGTGGTGAACATATCAAATAGGAGTGAAAAAGTCTTAGCCATGACAGTAATGAAGGTATTTTCATAATTTGTAGGTTTCCCCTAGCAAAGATATTTTTCCCAGACGTATTTCAAATTTGAAAAATGTAACATTGCATAAGGCTTTAACGTTAGGATAGCAAAGGATCATGGGAACTATCACAAAATGGCGGCTTCCAT
The DNA here is from genome assembly GCA_020152595.1 of Chiridota heheva. Taxonomy (NCBI): domain Eukaryota; kingdom Metazoa; phylum Echinodermata; class Holothuroidea; order Apodida; family Chiridotidae; genus Chiridota; species Chiridota heheva. Next base: position 13,837 of record JAIGNY010002034.1, read on the forward strand.
GTAGCAAAATATTCCCATTAATAGGAACATGTATGTTCCCATTAATAGGTATGCTGCCGGATGGATTGGAGGGGGAAATGGTACTAGGCCCCCAATACAATTATGGAGGGCAAAGGCCCCCTTGGCCCGGTTCCTACGTCACTGAAGTAAAATATGTTTCCACCAAACGTTTTTAACCATCGGGAAATGTTCTTATAAATAGTGACGTGGTGGCCTGGGCCAGGGGCAACTGCCCCAGTGGAACTTTCTGAGTTGTCGCCGAATACTCACAGGGGCGCAACATTTTCTTGAGAATATATTTTTTATTCCTTCTAATTACAACTTAATCTGCAATTTGTATCATTACAAAACAAAATTGTTGTAAATATTTCTCTCAAAGCTATATTCTTACTTCTTACTAAGTAAAGACACAGTTTTATAATCAATGGGTTCCTACACGAACCTTCGTTCCAAAATGTATATTCCTTTTTAACTAACTTGTACTGCAGTTTGGAATTGACACGATTTGCTTTTACTAAAATCACACCAAATAAAACAACTCTAAGCTTCCGGGGGCTTCGCCCAGAGGTGTCGGAAGGAACTCGAAGAAAGGGGGCAGAAAATCAAGTGAGGGAACTTTTTAACAGTAATTGGTGTACTTTTATTAGTTTTCGAAAAAGTGTGGGGTGGGGGGGGGGCGGCACTTTTTTCCTCGCCCGATTCCTACACATATGGTTTGAGCATAGACAGGATTTGGGGGAGTACTTGCACCACCCCCACTTTTTTTCCCCAAATGTATACTTTTGTATGGTGATTTTTTGTATCTTAGCGTGATTTTCTCCCACTCCTTCCACTTTTGACTTTCTCTCGACTATAAGCAAATCCCGCCTATGGGTTTGAGAATCTGGAGCTAAGACCAATGTTCGTAATTTTCCGTCGAGTGAATAGTTAAAAGGCATGATTTTGAAAATATTTGTTTTGAAAATTATTTGAAAGTCACCTTCCCCCTTCCACCACGTGTAAGTCAGCTATCAACCGATACAAATCACACAAAAACGTAGGGCTTCCGGTCTCTATACAATTTAAACAATGTTTTGCTAACAACATCTCAAAAAGCTCATAGTTTCCGACGCCCTGCATGGGTTTCATACAAGTTTAAACAAATTTATGTTATCAAAATCACGGGATCTAAAACCGCAGGACTTCCGTGAAGTCGAAGATAACTAAGAGGTAGGATAACTTAAAGGGGCAGTAGACTGAAATGTGAGGGCGTAATATTTAGGGGTCCCAAAAAAATCGAATGCTTATCTAGCACGCAACAGTATATATCAATTTTCATGGTCAGCGGTGTGACTATATGACTGTGAGATATCTGAATGCACTGTGGTCAGATCGGAACAAATTTGAGCTAACTAAGTACAATGGTCAGATATTTGACCAATCTTTTTTTAGAGTGAAGGCAGACCGTGTAATGCGACTTCTATTGGTTAAAATCTACATCACAATAGGAAAAACTAACGCCCTCACTTTTCTGACGCCAGCTCCTTTAAGAAAGTATAGATAACACGAACATTTCAGAGCTTCCGAGGCCCCTGCAGGTCCCCATATGCATGCGTAGGCACATTTATTTTTCACATAATACATTAGATATTGTGTCACTGCACTATACTTTTATCATCTCAAATACTGTGGCAACCAAACTATCCTGGGCGATGCCACTGAGAGACTAATTTTTCCTACAAGTTTGCCTGGACAAAATAAATCTGCATGCCCCGCCCAACGCTGATATAGCTTTAGCATATATTTTCCCGATGACAGGTCTATATACCGACAGAGGGTTGCATCTCTCCAGTCATACCAGTGACATACTGACATATCCCCCCTTGCTTCTATACTTCCCTGTTCACAGATTTTGGTTGTGTGGAGATTTTTCAATATTGCTTTACTCCACTTTTTGTCGGCACATTTTTGTTTCGCACCCGTATACCCAGGTACCCCACAATCACAATTACCTCGGTTTACGTCCTGAATGCATTCTGCATTTCTGACCTTTCTGTGCTTGCCAAACTTTCTATAGCTTAAAGTTTCGAGTTGAATGTCGCTTAATTAAGGGTCCCCTATCCGTTGTTCCTGAGCTGCCTGCAGCTCTGCTCAGTGGCATGTACTTTTACTCAAGGTCCAGACTCAGGTTCAGAATACCAATCTGGTCCAATCTCACGGAGACTTCGGCAACAGCGTAAGACCTGTACCGCAGAAAATGGGAACAAACCGTCGTCCCGCACAAGTTCATAGTCTTCATATTAAGAGAACGCCATAGCCTGCATAAGACACCATCATCATCCGTTGAGTGAGTTACCAGGGGACAGAGACATAATAGGGAGACCCAACTTACGGTCTGTCGGTAACTCAAGACTGGTTAAAGTTAAAGGGAGCACAAAAACATATCTACATGAATACAAAGTCGCATCGGCAAATAATAAACCAGGACAGAAAATCACTTCACAATCTCTTCCAAAAAATAATTCGCCTAAATGGGAAAGATTCCCGTCTCACCCACACTGAATCGGGCCCCCAAACTTATGTAAGTAAAACATAATTTGTATTTGCCCTTTAATTTTGTTTAAAAAATCACCCATACAGCTACTGTATCTACATAATGCTGTCTGCTTCTTTAATTTTCTAGTGAGGCATAAGGTTCAAAGAATTTATGTTTAATTTAGAAATAAAATTAAGAGAAAATAGCATTACCCTTCACCTTATCATTTTACTTGCCCCCACCCCCAATTTTTTTTTTTTATAATAATAAAATAAAAATGTAGAGCTGGCTACCGGCCCACCGTGAATACGCCACTCATTGTGGAACATGATTTCAAGCAAGTTTGTGGCCTATGAAACAATGTTCGGCTAATGTTCAGCTGTTCAGTGATATGCTTTAACCCTATACTCTAGCACAGGTTGATTATTGAAGGGCTCCCTCTATTTCCGAGCAGCAGAATCATGTCCCCGCTTGAAAAAGCTGCTGCGGACTTGGAACCAGAATCGATTGAGCCTGAAGGCTCCATTGAATTCGGGGAGTCAATCAGTCAATACCAGGACTGGATGTTGCAGTCGGGCTCGTTCAACCTCAGTGACCCAGTGGGCCACCCACTGGGACCATGCTGCATATATTTCGGGAGAGTAGTCTAAAGGCAGTATAACTCTGTATAACTCTTACATGATGTCGTGCATCAGTTTTACAGTAGGGGTTTATTGCCAGGTTGTTAAGTCCAATTAATCCAAAATGTGTTTCTGCCCTAATGCACTGACCCGAAAACATTTGCATCATATCTGCCAGAATGCCAATTTATTTTTTTATTTGCAAAGTATAACTTCTAACATCACTACGCTTAATGTTGTATTTTTTTAACTAAGGTCTTCGTAACAGTCATCCTGCCAAAACGCTTTTTGACCCGTGGTTTGGATGGTTGCTATCGAATTAAGACTCAACTCAACTAGGTTCCATACCTAGTCTATTACGGGCCCCTATATCTCAATCTCAATTAACCAGATAAACCATAGGAATTTTTGGGCCCCTTTGAATAACTAATTTCGGGCGGTTGCCTATAAGTTACAACTGATCAACAAATTATAAACTGAAATGCGTGCGATATGCTTAAAAAGGAGCTGGTCTGAAGAATATTCGAACACACGTTTCGTGCATGTGATGGTATGCCAATCTTTGATACGTATGATAACTTTTATATCACTGGGGATGGCATGTCTACCAATAATGTTTAAACATAGGCCTCTATTTCCTTGCTCAATGTACAGAGGCCGAATCGCCAAGACGGAGGGTGCTCAACTGCTCAACGGAGCAGTTGCCGTAGACACAAGTATTTAGGAGGCCTGCAGGTCATATCAATCTGTAAAGTTAAGAAAATTAATGAACGATGGGACAGCAAAAATTGGTGAAAACATATGCTTGACATGAGCAGATGCGGCGAAAATGGTGTAATTGGGACAGAAATAGGTGCACGACATTTATTTTTGCTCTTCATAATTTTCCGATATGGAATTTTGGGTTCCCCCCCCCCCTCCGACCCCGCGGTCCTCTCGATGGACCTATGCGGAGGCATGCATGAATGTATAAAGGGTCGCTTAAAGGGGAAAAGAACTCCCAAAGTGTCCATCAAATGCTGCTACAAATCGGGAATTTGCCAAATCTCTTTTAATTTTGGAAATCACCCTCACTTTTAGCGTTGATGGAAATGAAATTTTGCAAATTCTTCTCCATACGACTCTTCAACATTTCATTTATAGGCATAATCTTTTTTCATATTATTTTTTCACAGCGAAAAAATGCGCGTGTGTGTGTGTTTGTGTGTGTGTGTATGACCTCTTTGGGGAAGGGGAGCGGCTAAATCCCACAAGTTGCCGCAGTCCTTGCAGTCTATACCGTTGCGAAACCGTGATACAATTCGATAGGTTCAGTGGCATAGGAGGTTGGAATCAGGATCAGCACCAGGGGAGGGGAGAGCAACTAAGGCCTACCCGAAATTTTCGGGCAGGAGCTAGTATAATACAAAAATTTAGGGCCGCACTTTTTGGGTGGATAGATACAATGAAAACAATAAGAAATATGATAAGAGAAAAATAACAATATTTTTAGTATCATACTCAAACAGTTATAAAATCATCGAAACTGCCTTCCTGCAAATTCCTGAATACATTTCATTAACTTTAAGCCATTTTGGGCAATTAAAAATGCAAGGAATCTTCAAAGCTTCAGGGGTGAATTTCCATCAAAATATAGCAGGAGAAAAACCCTTCTAAATTTTTTAGATCTGGCCCGATTTAAGTTCCAGATCTGGGACAGATATGGAATTTATATGTCTGTATATGGGCCAGATCGGGCCTGATAAAGAATTGAGCAGATATGAATTCAAGCTTGATCTGGCTCAGAACGAACTTGATCTGGAATTTGGCACTGATCAAGTTTCATCTGAGCCATATTTTTGGATTTATATCTGCCCAATTCTTTACTTTATCTGAATTGATCTGGCCAGATCAAACTTTATTTGTGTATCAAATTTACTCTAATCAAGATTATATTTGGCTTTATCTGGCCAGATTAAATTTATAAACTTTATTAGAGCCAGATCTAGACTTTTTGTAAAGGAATTTAGGACAGAATTCTAAAAAAAATTGATCTGGCCTCTCTCTCGTACATCACGCTTTTTTGTGTGCGTCATAATTATATAGGGATTGTGGTTCAGTAGCCTGCGCGCTAAAGGGCCCTTGGTGGGATCCATGGACGAACTTGGTATAGGGTTGAAGGGTAAGGGGGGGAGGTTGGCTGCAAAGCTCCCAGAATCTCGGCAAATTTCTTCTTTCTTGATGCCGACCGAGAACATGATGGCCCCACAGGGAACAGTGGCGACGCTATAGACTTGTTGTCGGAAATGACGCAAAACCTTTGCCACAGAGGGCAATGTCTGATAGAGTTAGCTATGACCTCGGAGTTGCCTCATCATTTTAGATCAAGAACATTATGACATAAATTGCGCTTGAAAATACAAATTTTAACGCCCCGGCCAAACGG
>JAIGNY010002035.1:0-18980 GCA_020152595.1 Chiridota heheva
TTGAAGTTGGAAAAGAGACCGCAACAATTCCATTGTATGATGTCTGCCATTTTAAAAGTGATGTGGAGAGGGGGACTCCCGAGCGGGGCCACAAGTCTGGAGGGGCTGTCCGACCTCCATATCTTGGATGGGGTTGTGATCGATGAAGGGGAGGGTTAGAGAGGAAGAAAGTTTGAATGAGGGATTTCCCGTGTCACTGAGGGGTGATCTGGGGGAGTTGGTGTTGTAGAGATGGGTGCTTTGAGTTGAGGTTTAGTTTGGTTTGCTTCGATGAGGGGGTTCTATTGTTGGTATTGGGTTGGGTTTTTGGCTTGAGTGGTGGGGGTGGAAGGTAAGGTGGCGGAGGTTTTGGGTGGTCCGTGTTGGTTGGCGGGTGATCTGTGGATGTTTTGTGTTTTGCTGAGTTGAGGTAGTTTTGTGGGAATGTAGATTTTGTTTTGGGGGTTGTTATTGTTTGTGAAATGGTTTTTCCCAGGGAGGGGAGAGAGGCAGCGTGGTGGTGAGTGGGGCCTGAGGTGCCGGTGGATGAGGAAGAGGTAGAGAGGTAGGAGCAGGGTGGGTGGGGATGGAGGGGAGGGGGCAGGAGCAGTTTTTCCCGGGGTGGAAAATTGGTCAATCTAGATTATGTCAGTCTGGACTCCCCTGGTAACAGTGCGGGTGGGTAAGGTGGTGTTTGTGGTGGTGGTGGTTGGGTTGGAGTGGGTAATGACTTGGTAATAAGTGCGGGTGTTTTGGTCGAGTTGGCTTCGGGATTTAGAGTCCAAGATCTCTCTGGCCTTGGGGTAGGAAACATTTCGAAGGGTTTTGATCTGGGATACCACCTTCTCTCTGAGCCATTTGGGGCAGGAATAGGAGAAGGCAGGGTGATCATCAAAGCAATTTTTGCAGCTATGTTCATTATTGCAGGTAGTGGTTTCATGGGAGAAGGAGCCGCAAGAGGCACAGCGAACTTGGGAGCGGCAATTGTTTTTACTGTGACCGCAATTGTGGCATCTAAGGGGGGTCGAGATGTAGGGGGAGACAGGAAAATTGAGGTAACCGACATGGATGGAGGATGAGGGGGAGGGGCTGTTGAATGTGAGGAAGTAGGTGATAGTTTGGATTGTGGTGTTGCTGTGGGAGAGACTTGAGTTCGGCTTTGATTTCCCCAAGGGGGGTGTGCTGAAGACCAAGGCATTTGATGACCGTCCTTGGAGGAGCTGAGGTAATGGTGAGGGGAAGGGGAGATGTTGACTCTGGTGTTTCCAAGGGTGGTGGAAGCTAGGAGGAGTTTTTAAAATGTGTCAAGGTCTCCAGATCTAAAACGTTTGATATGGTCAGGGGTACCTATGAGGCCTTGCAGGGCTTCGGTGAGGGTGAAAGGGGAGAGTGTTTGAGACCAGTGTCGCCAGGGGGGAGGAGACAATGATGAACTTTGGCCATGGTAGGGTGGGGTGGGGTGGTGAGAAGTTGTAAGGGGAAGGGAAGAGGAAGGTCGTTTGAGGCATTTCAAAGAACATACTGAAGTTTGAGGGGAGAAACTGAGGTCTTATGTCTCCATTGTGATGGAAACAAAAATGGGTGAGGAGGGTGAAAAATAATGACCGAAGTCAAGAAAAAATGAGGAGGGGAGGTAGAAAAAGGGTAGCAGATACCCCGGGGGTAGAGAGGGGCAGTGGCTTGAAGAAAAAGGTGGAAAACTTAGGTGAGAAGGGAGGTGGAGGAAAGTAGGGAGAGGCCCGGGAGCTGTCCACACTAAGCGGCAAGCCCAGGTGCGATGTGTGTGTCAGGCTAGGCAGAGGATGGGTGTAGGCCGAGGAACAAAGAAAATGGAAAGATCTTACCAGAAATCCAAGGGGAAAAAACCCCGGAAGATCCAAGTCTTGAAAGAAAATGAACAGAATAGTTGTTTGATTGGTGAAAAATTAGAGTTTGTAGTGGTAAAGGTGGTTTTGAACAATGTCTTAAGTGAATTGAATTGTGCACAGTGAAACACGCCCGTAGTCAGCGATGCACATGTTTAAAAGTGTTTTGATATTCAATAATGCCAATGCCAGTCCCACCAAACTAAGAAAATGTGTGTTTGTTTGTTTGTTTTTTTTTGGGGGGGACTCAGTTGTTACCAGTGAGCGTGACGTCATTCGCCTTATACTACGTATAGGCCGAAACTTCTGTACAAGAAATCGTGATGCGTTTATGGACACCATACTTGTTCCAGCATGGTCAACTATGTGAGGCCGGTGTATGCGACGAGTGAGTTAGTGATAACAGGCCGAGTGACTTGAGTGATAGCATACCGGCTGGGCTGAGCAGAAGAAACAAGATACAATAGAGAAAGAGTTTTACACAATATTTTTTTTACTCCACTAAAATGCTGTTTTAACATTTCCGTTTACATTAATTTATGTGGTGCAGATATGAAAACCAGCCAAGTTTATTTTAGATAATTGTTTTGGGGACAGGATCCATTATCATTTAGGAGAAAAGTCATAAACCAAAGAATTAATCATTTTATCACTAACTTTAGGCCAACCACTTGCGTTGTTCCAATTCTGCAAGATAATTTAAATTTAGATTGGTATAACTTTCACACGTTGGCATGATTTCATCATAGAATAGGTCTGTTTATACCCAGAATACATGGGTTCTGGCGTACGTATAAAGAATTTGAATCAATTTTTGGCCAAATCTCGAATATGTCGCATCGCTGGTCCTAACAAATTTCGAGGTAAGGCTAGACCTAATGTTAACTGTTAGGCAAAGGCTAACATTAGAATTAGACATACTCTGCGGATATTTCCACAGCGGGCATAGGGTGTAACGTTAGGCCTACTAGCTTAAATGTCAATTTATACAAAGAAGACAACTTTTTGGTCTAAGTAAAATTATTCATTGAAAAAAAAGGTTTTAAAGAAAGGGTTAGGTTATTTCAAAATCCCTAAAGAATATTTTTGAAAGGTATTCCTATTGAATTATGAAGGGAGACTGAGCAGTCACAAACATTGTTCATCTTAGCTTACTCAGACTATAAATTTTCACCTGAAGTTAATTAGAGAAAGTAGATTTTTCCTACAACATTAACTGCCAAATCCCTGTCTAAAATTTATAATTTGTGTATGTTTTAACAAGGAATTTAAAAGTAACTTGAACAAATTAAATAATGATAAGAAGAAAAAAAACATTACTAATTATCATTAAGGTAATACTGCAGCTACTATACTTTTATCAGCTTCATTTCACAAAGTTTGCTGATTTTAGGTATAAGAAACACCACAATTTAGTTCACTTCATAAATCACTTGCGAAGTATATTGCTTTACAATTACTTAAAGAGAGTTGACAAGCTCTTTTAATTTAAGCTTAAATGTCATGGTTATATGCAAGTAACTGTCAGGCACCATGTAAATACAACTCACAACAATGTTTTCTTTTTCATTGTATAAAAATGTTATTAACACATATTTCACTTGTTTGAATTTTTGTTAACTTCATTATGATATTTTCAATGACTTTTATTAAAGGCTTAGCTGTCTTAGCAAAGTATGCATACATTGCTTTAAAGCTAAACCTGTTCATGGGTTGCCATTAGCCAACTCTTAAATTTAAGATATTTTTCAGTGTTTTACATTAAACATTAACAGCTATTTTATAGTTCTTTTCAAAAAGATGTTGTAACAAGAACAAATATTAAAAGTATTTGACACATTGAAAGATTAACTTTACTTAAATCAGAGAACCTTCAATTACTATTGCACATTTTATCAGGCTGACAATACAGTAGGTTAATTCAGTGAATACAATCATTTCAGTGACTTAAGTTGTTGTAAGTGAATAACACTTTATGTAGAATAATAGTTCATTTATAAAGGGAGTTGCCAGTACAAAATGGCAACTCCCTGATTTATATCCTCATGATATATTCAAGATTATGAAGATATAAGGATAACTTTGTTACCAGTCAAGATCAATGCCAAATGAGTGTCAATGGTGACAGAATGATGTTTAATAACAAGCTGATATAGGCTTTGATACTGATACTTTTCCTTCTCTCTATATTATTGTGACATCAACCTCTGCCTAGAAAATGCTCAATTAATTTTCTTTTTAGCTGTAGGCCTATCAAATCTGCTTGATATTGTAGTTCAACTTCAAAACAATTAATTCAATAAAAGAACCCCAGTGCAAATCAGCTGTTAAGCTTAGCCTAAACATACTTATTTTCATTTCATTTACAATTTCACAAATATTTCTATACCTTTAAACATATTAGTCCATTATTATAATGTTTAAATTTCTGCATTATTTGTTAAAAAACCTCTAAGATTTATAGGCCTATAAATATTGTACCATAGTGGATAATAAGTTGTAATGTTGTGTACAGTATTTCAAACTTAATCCAATGGGTCATATGCATATATGTGATTTAGAGACTGCCAGTACGTGATTGCAAAGGCATGTTTATTTGGAATCAAGCTAACGGTACGTAGTTTAATTAACTATATACTGTACAGTAATAAGAAGTTTTCAAAGTTGGTGCCTGAATTGAGAATTACAACAAGCTTAAAAAAAAAGGTTGATGGCCACTGTTATTAAATCAATCGTTAAGTATTACTTGGTTAGAAATGAATTAGGGGTAACACGAAAACACATAAAAACCACAACATAGTATATTTGTTGTGCATGTTTTTTTGTTAATGAATATATTTTAGTTTAAATCAGTATGTATTATGGCAATCATGTCTGTTTTTTGCAGAAAAAATACCAGGCTTGAAAAATTATTTGTGTGGAGTAACCCATCTTATTTTAACAATGTCCATCGATAGGTAGGCAACATTTTTTGTAAAGGATGGCCTAATCTCTGCAAGAAATATATTATGAGATTTTCACATACATCTCGTATATGACTGAATATAATTACTGAAGGGTAACATTATAATGCCTGTGTAATGAATATGTGTGTAATGTATGTATTTACATGCTTGATTTTAAACAAGATTTTGCATGTAGACTTATGAGTTTTGATAATAGTCATTGAAGATTATTTTAGGTACTGAAACTACCATCAAAACATCAATTTTCACAGACATGATAATTTTTTCTGCAGATGTTTGCCATGTTTGAAGAAATTTTAATCAATCTTCATTTGGTAATTCTTTGTGAAGGCGAATTAACTTATTGAAGGTATATGTACTGTACAGTATATATGTACTTTAAATTTGCTCATATGCATAATTATACATTTCCAACAGCTACTATTTAACACAAACAAACATAGGCTTATGATATGGAACTCTACAATCACACTTTACATATTACTAGCCTATACTATTTTTCTATATTACAGTAAGCAACTAAAGCACTACCTCATACTTGTGGTTATCTGTGATGGTTAATATCTATTAGACAGCTACAGATTTAAATTAGACATTTAAAGAAAACATCCAGTAGACATCTGAAGTAGATAAGAATAGCATTTTTTTTTCAGCTTTGAAAACGTGTCAGGTAGACATCTGAGGTAAATGCACATAAGAGTAGCAAATGTTTGTCTCAGGTTTAATTACAAAATGTCAGGAAGACATCTAAATGTGTGTTCATATACATATATATATATATATATATATATATATATATATATATATATATATATATATATATATATATATATATATATATATATATATATATAGATATAAATATATATATATATATATATATATATATATATATATATTTATATATATATATGTATATATATATATATATATATATATATATATATATATATATATATATATATATATATATATATATATATATATATATATATATATATATATATATATATATTATATATAGATATATATATATGCATACATACATACATACATACACCCGCACACACACACATACATACATACATACATACATACATACATACATACATAATATATATATATATATATATATATATATATATATATATATATATATATATATATATATATATATATATATATATATATATGTATATATATATATAGATATATACAATCGTGACAAATAGTCAGGTTTGACCACCATATTGTGTATGTTAGTATGTAAAAAGGAATATACTGGGCATAATTCAATTTGTATCTCTTTACCTCATTAGCAGCTTAAAGGTACAATATGTGGTTTTGTATAGGCAAAAATAACTAAATTGTTTTAAAATATAAACAATTATAGTAGCAAAATATTTCAAAAACATAGTTTAAATCTCAGGCCTCAATTTGCAAACTACATGCACATTTTGTGATAATGACCTACTACAGGCCAGGACAACCTTCACAGTTTCATTAGTAAATCCTTTGTTACTTAGATGTCTTTCATAATTCATTCAAATGGTGCTTAAATTGTTGACCTTTTGAAAATTTAAGTATAACAATTTAGTGCTAAGAGCTAAGAGTACTACTAGAACATGCAGTGGAGTGATTATCAAGAGCTGAAGCTTTTTTTTGCTACAGAAAGTGGGATAAATAATAGGTCAAATATATTTGCTCCCGGCTCTGATTAAAATGTGATCGATTTTAATGGTTTTAAGATTGAGCGAACAGTCGTAGCATTCAAGAAAAAAATTCCATATAGCATAATAAAACTCATAAAGTCTAGAAGAAAAAGAAAATTCCTTAGCTGCATTAACTTCAGACCCAGACTAGGCTACTCATACTAGTAGTAGTGCTGGGCATAGGCCTATGACCTTGTTGCATCAGTTCAATTTCCTAGACATACGGCCTAAAGTTAATTAAACAAGTAAGGTTAAATAAAAACCTTCATTTAAACCATTTAATCAATAATTATAGTAAAATAACCGACGTCAATGAGGTTTCACAGTGACTGACTGCTAATTTTGTTAGAACTGTAACACTTACCTCCGTGCAAAAAAGCAAAATTTTTACAATCATCAAGTTGTATAAATTATTGGTCATTACTATTTTGCACACCCAATTTCTGATCAAATTGAAGTGTTTCGTTGGAATTTATTCATTAAATATGCCAAAATAAAACATTTTATGTGTATTCCGTGATCAATGAAAGTAATTTTCGAGTATAACTTGTCACATACGAATTGTATCTTACCGCAATGCACGTAGTAGTCTCGAACAAATACACCTTAAATTGAGTTAGAACATTAAGGGCTTTAAATGAAATTTTTATCCAGAAAAATAATGCAAATTAAAATCGAGTAGCATACAATTTTCGACTTGTATACCAATTTTTACGAAATTAATCATAATTCACTTAAATGTTCCCTTAAGAAATCCTAGTGCCAATTTCAACAGTTTGAAAATTGGTGGTGAAAAGAATGGCAGTTGGAAATTCAACCAACTGCCCTTTGAACAATTTGCCCATTGTTTTGACAACAATTTCTGACCAGAATTTAATAGGCCAATTTTTCAAATTTGGGTTTCAGTCAAACAGTACTCCTGATCAACCAAAATCTTGTTTGTAACTGCTTTCAAGTCCTAGCACCTCATTAGATAATTTTCATGCGATGTGTAAGCATTTTAAGGAAGTATTCAACTTGGAGTTATTCTCACATTCTTCTTCTTATATATGATAACTATACAACTGATAAAGGAATTAATACTTTGGAATATCAATTTACTAAAACAATTAGAAATTGTTACCTTTACCAATATATATTATAAACCTGCTAGAGGGAGAGGATCTAATAAACCAAATATTTTGGACTTGATTTTCTTAAACGAGGAAGAAATGGTTAGTGACATTACAATTGGACCTCCTGTGAGAAAAAGTGACCTGCTTTGATTAATTTTCAATTTAATGCATACATTACGGAAAAACCAGTTGAAAATGTGCGACATATGTATGACAAAAGGGACTACAAAAGGATGTCAGACATTTTGAATTTAGATTGAGAAAAAGAGCTCTATTCCGGTAGGAATAATATTAACTTAATGCAGTGGAAGTTGTTAAGTAATAAGCTAAATAAAGTAATTGAAGAGAGTATTCCAAGAAAAAAAGTGAAAGCCAGGGGACTATTTGAAAGAAAAAAAGCATACTGTTCCCTTAGACAAGAACACTTTATCCAAAGTCAAAGGCAAACAAAGATTGTGGACAAGATTTCTTAATACATGCGATGCAAAAGTTTACATAGAGTATTGTCAAGTGAGAAACCAGGTTAGAAGCTTAATCAGAAAAGTCACTGAACAGCATGAGAAATATACTGCAGCGGATGTAAAAACCAATCCGAAAAAGTTTTGGAAATACGCACAATCAAAAATGAAGACTACAGTGAGCATACCAGACCTTTACATAGATGGCAGTAAGGATACCACTAGCAATGATACAGAAAAGGCTGATGTACTTGCTAATTTCTTCTCATCTATATTTACAACTGAATCTAACAGTGAGCTACCAGAAGTAGTTACCAGATGTAATAATATATCGATTACACCTAGGACTGTGGGGAAACAGTTGAGGAGTTTGACTATTTTAAGATCACCAGGACCAGACAACTTCCATCCCTGAGTGCTAAGCGAACTAAGCTCAGTTTTATGTGCGCCATTATCTGCAATATTTAATGCATCATTTAATTTAGGTTCAGGACCCGATGAATGGAAGCATGGTAATGTGACTGCTTTATTTAAGAAAGGAGATCGTAAAGTTGCTGGAAATTACAGACCAGTTCGTTTAACGTTTATCATTTGTAAAGTCCTTGAATCATGTTAATCACATGAATCATAATAACCTGTTTAGCAAAAAGCAATTTGGATTTATAAGTGGACAATCCACAGTTCTTCAGTTGATACAAGTTCTTGATAAGTGGACAGAGATTCTCGATTCAGGAAGATGCGTGGACGTCATTTATTACGATTTCATGAAGGCTTTCGACAAGGTACCACATCTCTGCCTTATTCACAATCTGAGTATGTATGGTATTGAGGAACCAATCACAACTAGGATTAAATCTTTTTCACTGGGCCGCAAGCAAAGAGTTTTAGTGAATGAGCAATACTCAGTTTGGAAGAATATAACAGTGGTATACCACTAGGATCTGTCCTAGGACCTATCCCATTTGTATTGTATTGTATATTAATGACCTCCCTATGTAACACACTTGGATTTTGATATTTACTTATTTGCAGACGATACCAAAGTTTTCAGAGCTATATTTAAATCAGATGACTATGACAAGTTGCAAGAAGACCTGTACAGTATGCAAAAGTGGACAGATGAGTGGTTGTTTTGCTTTCACCCAGATAAATGTAAAGTTATGAGGAGAGGTAACTCTACTATTGTAAAAAATCCCTACAGATTACAAGAGAATGGCAATGTACTACAGTATGTAAATCTTGAAAAAGATATGGGAGTTACTATTGATTACAAACTTTCTTTCGACAAGCATATCTCAGAACAGGTCAACAAAGCAAACTCGATAATGGGGCTTATATGGCGGACAATGGAGTATATGGACATATCTTTATTTGAATGATTGTACACTGCCTTGATTATACCGCATCTTGATCAGGCAAACATTCATCTACAGTGGTGTGTTGTTCATGAGGTACTGTAGGTATGTGAGTATTTTGCTGTCACTTTCTCAACATCTAAGGTTATACATAGATGTCCACAGATGTTTGTGAAGCACTAAACACAAGGGAAATATTGCAAAAAAAAATGTCTAAACTTTTAATGTCTTTGCCCTGCAGGAAAATTAGGGTCACAAGTTCAGTCGCCAACATTTCTTATTTTTTAATTATGTACATGTATGTTATTAGCTCCTTCCTTTGACTCAGAATGGGAGAGCTACAACACCAATCTGGGGTGAAAAGGCTCCAAATCCCTCTTGCGTGACTAAACATGCCACCAAATGTTAATAGTTTTTGGTAATCCATGTTGTCACTGTGTACTGTACATCTGCTTTGTTCCCCAACTGTCATTTTTCAGGGGTTCAGTAAAAAAACACTTGACCACCATTGACCTTTAATGTCACTCATGCATGGAAAATATAAATATTGAGTGGATATATTGTTTAAAGAAGCAATTAATCTATGAACATTACAGTAAGTGTAGCTGGTATATAAAATGTGTTCTCATAGCAAGAAGGAAAGTGGGGATATCTCCATGATTTTAAGCATATGTATATAATATCATACCTTCAACAAAATTTGACTTTGCCCTAAATCTTTGAAAATGATTGAAAATAAACTGGGTCATATTTCTGACCATATTTACTCCCTACACAAAAAACAATATGCACTAAGCAGTGACACAACTTACCTCTCTGAGTAAGGAAATAGGCCACACCCACCATAACAATGGAGTAACTAGGTGGGGAAAACAAACCTAAACTCCATACTCGAATCAATCATGCATGACTACTTCTCCAGATCTTTAAAGTTTTTAGCAAAAGGAATAAAGAAATTTTCTGGGTAACAGGAATCGGACTTGCAAAACATGTAGGCTTAAGTTTTGTTCACCATCTTGTCTGCCACTAAGTCTGTGTGTCCAGAAATTTGTTTTGTGCAGTATAGTGTATTTACTGCATGAGTTTCGCCACCAGCTAGCTGTATTGTACCGGTACCGCTTAGGATTTTTTCCCCACTTATAGTTATGCAGATTTTGTTGCTAGGCAAATTCGTGCGGTGAGTGGCTGAAAAAGCTGTCAATAAACTAAGTCAGAGCGGCGGGGAAATTGGAAATCTACGATGAACTTTGTCTATAACTTCAATCACTATGTACATTCTTGTTTTCTACCACACAGTACATGAATATACTAGCCAGCGTGTGGTAAGTGTATCACCGGAAGTGAGTTTTTAATTCATGCCCAATGTGCACGAAGTATTGAAATATCTAAACCCATGCAGAACTTAGATGTTAACCTTGATCCATTCAACATCAATGAAATTAAAATGGCCATGCGGAAGCTTTAAAATGGCAAAGTACCTGGAGAGGATAAAATTTGTGCTGAGATGCTCGCTGATGAGAGGTTAGTGACTAGAATGCTGTGCCAGATTTATTTTCCAAACAATCTGGGGTACAGAGGTACTACCTTAGGAGTGGAAAACCGCTCTGATAGTAAAATTACCTAAGAAAGGCGATCTTGGGAGCTGTGGCAACTGGAGGGGTATTATTACGCTGCTTTCCCTAACCAACAAAGGGTTTTGCAGAATACTACTCAACAGACTGACAGCAGCAGTAGAACAGCAATCAGAAGTGAGCAAGCAGGTTTCCGACGGGGCAAATCTTGCACAGACCAAATATTTGTACTTCGACAAATCCTGGAACATTTTGCCGAATGAAACTCTATGTTATTGTTGACTTCAAAAAGGCATTCTACAGTATACACCATGATACATTATGGAAAATCATCCGTTCTTACAGCATTCCTGCAAAGATGGTCAAGATCATCATGCTATTATATGAAGATTTCAGGTGCAAAGTTATCTGCGGAACCAATCTGTCTGATACTTTAGCTTCAATGTCAACATGGGCGTTAAGCAAGGTTGCATTCTACCCCCTTCATTTTATATTGGCAATGAAGACCTCAACCAAAGACAAACATCAGGCAATACAGTGGACCATAACATCTGTCCTTAAAGACACTCAATTTTCCAGATGATAATGGACTGATATCATGCCGTCACAGAGACATTGTGGAAAAGGTTTCAACACTGAATGATACCACAAGCAAGATTAGCTTAAAGATGAACATGTCCAAATCTACGTACATCGTAATTCACCTAATACACCCAATCTCAATATCAGTGTAAATGGTCAAACTCTGGATAAGGGATGCATCAGAACTTGGTTCCGGCCGGAACTTTTGATTTTTCAAGCTCGGGTTTCGGCCGGAAACCCAGTGTAAATGTTGCATCGGAACCAGGACTTCATCAATTTTTTGTCATGATATATTCTCCACAACAGTACATATTCAATGCTCAAAATTTTGATTGCCATGTCTAAAACTGCAGTGCATCAGCTACAGAAAAGACAAAAACAAGAACCCAAAACTTATGAGTTATGGCTGCTCAATGTTAAATTAGATTTTAATTTATGCACAAATTTGTGATGTATGACAAACAGATCAAAATTTATGTAATTTTTCAATTTCATTCCTGAATCTCAGTCACTGAAAATGATGGGAAAGTCTATTCCTTCTATAATTTGATTGACGGTACGGCAAAGGCTTAAAAACTTTTGGTCAGAATTTGCTGCACCACTTTATAGAATCATGAATAGACATTTACAAATCAAAGGATTTATAAAAGAAAATGCCAAGGTTGCCCTGTACAAAATTACCCCCACAAAATTTGCATAAAATATACAAATTAAGATTAAAAACTGCTATAAAATGGTCAACTGATTGTAATTAAAGTTTTTGCTACTATAATGCTTTTTAATAAATGTTAAAACAATTTAGCTAATGTTTCATCCACTGTACATGACTATGAACCTTTAAAGCTGAAAATATTTATTTCCAAATATGCATATTGCTTTCATATGGATGAAAATGCTGGGCGGAAAGTACTTTGCTTTGACTTCCGGCAAGTTCCAGTTCCGGCCGGAACTTGGAATGCTGGTTCCAGTGCATCCCTACGGAGTGAAGTTACACATTTTAATTACTTTGGTAACAAAGTAAAATCTAATGGGGATAGTCGGCATGACATCGAAGCCAGACTGATCAAAGCCAACTATGTTTTTGCCACACTTTACTCTGTGTGGAAATCAACCCATCTCAGATTACGTACCAAACTAAAAATCTTGAATACAAATGTCCTCAGTATCATCCTTTATGGCTCAGAATGTTGGAAACTTGCCAAGACAATCAGCAAAAATAAGACATTCTAGACCAAATGCCTCTGACACATCAGGAAAATTTTCTGGCCTAACACCATCAGCAATGAAGAATTGCTCACCTCATCTCGGATGCAGCCACTCTTCTTGGTAGTTAAAAAGAGAAGATGGAGGTGGCTTGGCCATGTGTTATGAATGCATCCTGAAGCTCTGCCAAAGATGGCACTTCGATGGACCCCACAAGGCAAGAGGAGAAGAGGCACACCACATGAAACCTGGTGTACAGTGTAGGTCTGCTGAAAAGGAGCTGAAGGAAAGTGGTCTCAGCCGGGGCACCGCTGGAAGAAAGGCTTCAGACCGTGTACTGTAGAGAATCCTTGTGGATGCCTCATGTGCTACCTCGCCATGATGAACCCTGAGTGAGTGATTGAGTGCACGAACTAAGCTGATTAACAGTGTGAAAGGCAGTTGGACAACTTATGTAATCAAAATAGAAAACGAAATACAAAAAAGAAATTAAAACCCAAGGAAGCCAGAAATAAATGTTTTCATTTTGCAATCTTCATTTTTGATATGAAAAGATACTAAGACATGGAGGCAAACCATGAGCGCATTTTGCCGTGTGCTCATTGTTTGTTTACTATTCCCTAACCAGTGATTGGATGTTTTAATTTTTTTCTTCAAGATTGTAGGGTCACAACTAAAAATCCCCATTATTATAGCTGGAATCATTAACTAACATACTGTATGACCTTAATACACAAAACTTCAGTAGTATGCTCATATGAGTACTGTATGTTGAACTACTATTGATATTAAACAAGATATAACTATCTAAGCACTAATCCTTTAAAGACTTCCCTGACAATGTTATGTTCTTTCACACCATGTATGATGTACTGTATTATGCATACTTAAAGGCATATGATCTTAAACAAATGGTAAAATGGTGCAAAGGGTATTTCTTTGTTTTCCTTTTCCAAATCATTGTTAGTAAATCATGTAGTGTTGGATTTCCTTCAATGCAACTCAAATTCCATCTAGGAATGCCAAGCGATGATATCTGGTCATTGTATCATAAATATGGATATCATTGCTGATATAACTAAATAATACAAAAGAATAAAGTCAACAACTGCACACAGTATTTGTAACTGAATTTGTACAAACAATCCTGCAGTATGAATCACCTGTGTTACATGTACTTCCTCCATACTGTGCAGTCGTGCATAGATTATGAGCATGTCTTGTAAGTATTAATTAAAACTGAAGGTTTGTTCAAATATAATTTTCTAACAGTGTGAAAAAAGGCAACTATTTACACTGCGATTCGCTTACTATACACATTCTGTTTAGTAGATTGTTGTGTAAATAGGTGTGCTAGATAATGGGCAACAGTTTCTGGAGAGAGGGACTGGGAGAGGTAAAGGTACGTTTTGCCCAAATAAGATAAAAATCTATTTTTGTGAAATTTTGGCTAATGTTCATTTAATTTTGGTGAATGAACTTATCACTGTTTTGATCCATTTCATTGCTTAGTTTCCTCAAATGCATCCATGAAGATTACCTGAATTTCTTTTCCTTTTCAGTGTTAGAGCTTTCTTCATTTTTTTTTCATAAATTGTGTCCAAAATTAGCACTGTATGAGAGCAATGAGGCTTGATGATAACTATAACTTGATATTTGCATTTTACTTTGTGAAAGAAGTTGAAACTGTCAAATGATAAAAAGAAAGTTGCCCAAACAATTGTTTTTAAACAGGCAGTATTATAAGCTGCAAAAAGTAGGCAAAAGGTAACTGCTTGCCTGTGTATGAACTTCCTAGTCCCTGAAATGATAAGAAAACGTATTCCTGCTATGGATAAGAAATTCTAAAAGGGGGCAACTCCCCAACAGATAGGTGATAACTGAAGTCTGATCAAATGGCATAGCAAGCTGTTTTCCCTTTAATTAAGATTTTATTGAATCAATTTCTAACATAGAAAAATACAAATATTAATGAGACTTAATAAACAAAAAGAGCTTGAGTCAAGTTTGAGTTGCACGCAAGAGCTCTTTTCTTCAGTCACAATAACAAAGATAGAATGTGCTTAAATATATGATTCTGCTGATTAAAGTGGAACTCAGATTTCATCGTAAGTTTTAATTTGATTGGATTGCACATGATTTATTCTTTGTAAGAAAATAAAAATAAAGAATTCGTGAAATTGTAAGAAATGAATTTTTAAAAATTTGAGAAAAACTTACACCAAATTTAATTTCTTTATAAAAAAATAAAATAACATAGGTTTATGGAAAGAGGGAAACAATAGATTTTCAAGGTGTTCTCACATGGTCTCATACAGCACGTGTAAAGTTACATGGTTCTTTTTGATTATGCTTCTTCTATAAATGAGTAATTCAATTCAATGATTTATTTGGTGAAACAACAATCTTGGACAAAACTTGTTGAAACATCTGGTGAAAATATGAGATGTTTTTCATGAAGCTACTTTTCTATTGTAAATCATTCCACATTTAGAAACCAGAAATGCTGGAAATTTGTTCTGTTGCTTTTTCAATTTCTACTCTTTCAATTGTAATGAATATTTCATAATTTTACGGACATTTGTATTATTTCACTGACGTCGCCAGTGTCCCCCTCCCCTACCTCACTATATTAATTGTCCTGCCCTCCCCTCCCCATTCAATGTTGGCCGTTGTTACTGTTTTTTCTGGAAATGACGTTACGAAAGAGTGAAATTCAAAATTGAAAAGGGGGATGGGGTAGGGGATTACAATTCTTGGAAAAATTCTTTTTAAACATAACACTATAAGATATGTAGTTCTAAAAAAGTTAAAGTGTTTCAACAGTTTTGTCCAAGATTGTAGACTTCTGGCTCTTGTCACGACAAAATGAACATCTTAACAAAATAAAGGACTGAGAGGTTACAACTGTACATATAAAATAATATTAACACACATATTACGATCATGCTCTTTACGTAAGTTACAGACTTTCATAATAACCCAAACCAAAAGGTTTTGTGGTTCCAAAGCTTGTTTTCCATAAGCTGATTGAATTTCATGTAATTGTATATCATAAAATATGTGCCCAAGGATATATATTCATAAACCACACCCACTGTGCAGATCAATAAAAATGTTGACAATAATTACAATTTTCACAATAATTAACAACATTATCATAGCAAGTGTGATGCAGAACGGTTGCTCATTTATCCTATTTCAAAAATGTGTCAGTAAGCCCCGCCTACTCATTTATATTCACTACCACAACATTAGAACATATGTACAGACCATGACCCATCTGTGTACCTGATATAACATAAATCTGATGTATCGTTCATGGGGTACGGTATGGTGTTTACATCATTTGGCACTTTCACATTAAGCCACGCCCACCATGCATATTAATGACATCTGCTGATAACATAAGCATGTACACAATAAGCAAAATAATAATCAAAATTAAAGTTATTAATACAGTTGTTCATATATCACATTTTCAAAATGTTCACTTTAAGCCCCTCCCCCTTATTGATAGGCATGACATCACCACCAAAAACAATATGGCACATCTACATACCACATGCTATATGTGTACCAAATATGACATGCATCCAGTTATCTGTTCTTGAGATACTATGTTTACAAGCTCATACAGCAAAATCATATTAAGCCCCGCACACTAGCATATTAATGAATACAATATTTTTACATCATGAACATGTACACACCAGCTTACATCATAATTATCCTAAATATGAAACAAAACAGACATGCTGTTGTTAAAATATGAACATTTCAATATTTTTACATTAAGCCCCGCCTACTAATTAATATGCAAAATATAAAAATAGAAAACAATAGGGCTACATTTACGGACCATGGGCTATCTGTGTACCACATATGATATGAAATCCAGTGTATTGTTCTTGAGATATCGCGTTTACGAGCTGGCCGTCACAAACACACATGCATACACCCACACTCACACGCATACACACACACACGCCATCATGACCGCATAGGTTCCTGATGCTTTCGCATCGGAACCAAAAACTGAAAAACTTGTACAAAGCTAGTAATCTTGGCAACAGAATTACAAAAAGTGCTGTTGGAATGTAATTCCTAGGAGTGGGGTACCAGAATTTCATACCTTCTTGTAATTGTTCTTGTAAACCAAAGCATCAAAAGACACTTTTAAGTTCCTGAAACAGTGAAATAATTTTTTTTTTGTATGGTTTGTGCTCTCCAGACTAAATTTCTGAGATAGTGGATCAGAAAGTGTTAAGATTGTAGAAAATATATTGAAATAATAGTGTATGAATTACATTATGATACTGATATATTTAGTGCCCTAAATCTTAAAAAACCCTACTTTTGAGTTCTGTATGTGTTAAATGTGTAATGTTGTACAAATACAGTACGATGCGAGCAGTTTGACACCGGCGAGTTTTTTCGGCGGTTTACCGGCGGCTTTACCGGCGCTTTACAGGCGAGTTTGAAGATGACAAAATCGGGAGATATTTTGTTCAGTTTCACAAGCCATCGCCACTGCGAAACAAATTATATGAGTGTCGTTATAACATAGTGGCATTATTAACATAAACATATTGCCATGCCCGTTCAGTTAAGTAATCAATGAAAGGTCTGAATTGAGTGAAAACGTTCGACAATTTTAGAAACACAGTGGGAGTTTAAAACATCATATCGATGTATTATTAGGGCCTACATCAATAGTTTGTAAACATCACATCGGATTATTCACATCGGAATATTATTAAAACTTTACAACGAAATAATTAAATTCATTCATAAATTTAACTGGAAAATTTAACAGTCTTAACTGGAAATGAAATTTCTACTCGTCTTCGAGTTTAGTGTTTTCCTTTTCAATGTGCTTTAGTCGCTAGTGCAATATTGCTTGTACTTTTTTCCTTTTCTATTATTTCTAATTCCAACAATTTGTAACCTACATTTGTGTATGTAAATTCAATCTCGGTGAAATAGATACATGTATAATCAACAATTCTAAGCAAACTTTTTTGCCATATAAATGATCCATGGAATATTTTGAAAGCACGTCAAGTTAAAAAAAGGTTGGCAAAACTGTTTTCCAACCTCAAAAAACGCAATTCCTTAGACGAGACAGAAAAAGCTGCGCAATGTTTATAGCAGCGAACGGCAACTTAGGACTTTAAAATTACGGGAAAATATGTACAAATCGCACTTGAAAAAAGTATGGGAGAATACACAACGAAATTAAGAACATCAACTTACTCACTGGCAGACATTTATATTCCGAATATTAAAGTTCTGGCCCAAAAAAAAAAAAAAATGAAACTTTTACAAAACAGGTTTCAAAGATAAAGACAATTTTATTGAAACTTCCCCATTATAGAAAATAAAAGAAAACAAAAGATATAAAAGCTGTAAAACAGCAAACAAATGCTATTTCCTTGTTTTGAAAACGTATGTTCTACTTCCATCTTTGCAAATAACAAAGAATGAAAATACTTCCATAAACCAGTGGTACATTCCTTCCGAGCAGGGAGCTGTCGCCCCACTTAACTGCTTAATGCCCGCCAAGCTAATGTATAGCAAATTAGTACCACACATCGCATCAGTATAAATTCTACTTTTTAACGTAAAATCATTAAAACTGTTTTAGAAAAACAACAAAATATCTCGTTCAATGAATTGCCGCCCGCGTCCCCCTTCACATGTTATACTTCTTTTGACACCGCTTTAAGTTGTTGAAAGACATACTGCATGCATGACACTTTGATGTCAACATTAAAGTGGAGGAAAGCCGTAAAAGAAAAAAAAAGACAACAATACCAAAACTGGGAGAAGGAGTGGACATCTGGCATTTTGTGGAGTGAGAAATATGAGGAAATTCATTACTGAGCACGGGAAAGGGATGATTGAAGCATCGCCTTATCTTCATTCGGGAAAACAAATGAAAATGGGGAGGGGGAAGGACAATATCATACACCAAGTATGTTTTTACAGTAAAAAGATTCCCCCACCTCAAATTCAATGCTTGGTGATCAAATTTGCTGTTTGAAACCTGAAACGGAGAGATCTTAACAAAGAAGAATAGCACTGCCGCCCCCACCCCGCCCCTATCCACCCCCTTCTTCCTATTCGTAATACTTCCATTTTTTGTGGAGAAATTTAAGAAAATTGGGA
>JAIGNY010002036.1:0-18370 GCA_020152595.1 Chiridota heheva
GGTGTCAATATTTCAACACAATTTTAAGTCTAAGCTAGTATTTTTACATGTAGGCGTATCGTAGGCCACTAATAGTACCGTTAGGCAAATAATACTAAGATTGTCCAGCAGACCTCGAGACAATATCGATTCTTAAACTTTGTCTCGCACAATATGAACTCACTGGCGCGGGAATTTACGTTATTGACGTACCAAAAAGCGTAAAAATAGAAAAAACGTAGCTGAATTTAAATTCACGGATCTAGATGCACTCAGGTTGAAATCACGATATTCGTGTATTACTATTTATGCAGCTAGAATGCGATATTGTCTATGCGTGATAATACTATATATCGTTTAATCGAGATTTCACGATATAAATCGGTGCGTGACATTCCTATATATCCTCAATCGTGATTTACCGTTGTATAGTTAACACGTTAGCAAGTGTTCAGGATTTGATATGAAATTTTATCGTGATCACGATACACGATGCGACGGCCAATTTAATGTGGGCAGTACTGTATATACAGAAATAGGGTAGTTGGTGCAGATGATTTTAAATTACTTAAGCTTTGAAAGATGCACTTACATTTTCATTTGCTTTGTTAAATTTCACAACATTTTCCTACAAGCTTCAAAATATCTTTTGAGTTTTCCCAGTAGCAGTCTTTATAACTATAATACCTTAGTTCTATCAATTGAACAATAAAGAACAAAACAAAAGAGAGGCCCTAACTTGCTAATGCCAATGAAAGAATGTCATCAAGCCCCCTTTCCAACCTGTTCCCCAACCCTACACATTCCCAGAACTACATCCTGGATTGTAAAAACTTCCAATTTAAGAAAATATGTGTGTCAAGCAAAGTCAAGCAGCATGAAAAATGTACAATAACATTTAAAGCAAAATTATGTAAAAGCAATATTGTAACATATGACAAACCAGACATTGGAAATGATACAAATCCCTTCACCACTAATAATGCATATTCCAGACTGTCCCACATTCCATCCCAACCTGTCCCAAATGTCATCCCATGCCTATACTCTATGCAATCACACCTGAAAACCAGATATTGTATGTCATTCCACCACTTACTACTTGCATGACCCACATGTCATTACAACTAAAATCCAGATGACTCCACCACATACCATTCCACCCTGTCCCACATGTTGACCCCACCGTGTCTCACATGTTGACCCACCGTGTCCCACATGTTGACCCACCCTTATCAAATGCCAACCAACCCTGTTTCACATGCCAACCCACCCTATTCCACATGCCAACCCACCCTGTTCCACATGACAACCCCACCCTGTTCTACATGCCAACCCACCCTGTCTAACATGCCATCGCATCCTGACCAACATCCCACCCCACCCTGCCCTACATACAATTCCACCCTTTCCCACATGAAATCTCACCCTCATCCTAATTGCTTCAGCTACTTTATCATCATGTCATCTTCTACCCCACATTCCACTTATTGTTATATTTCCCAAAACCCCTAATTTAACAATTAAAAAGGAGCAAAGGAAACTTTTATTTGTTTCTTAATTAATGGCAAGACAAACATTTAGATTGCTTATCATGTCAGGAATGTCAATAACATAACAAAACTAGAAATGTGAAGTTAGTAAGTCTCGCTTGCCATATATTTTCATCTAAGGGGTCAAACATTTTGCAGCAAAATCTATTTTTATGCAAATAACCTAATTAATATACATTATACCTCACCACTAAGTGTGAACAATGTTCTTCACATATACTGTACGATCATTTGTTTAAGCAAATTCACCACACCCACTAAGAAATACCTCAGACACAAATATTTTCATTGTTATGCAATAAGCTAATTGGTATGCACAAACAACCCCAATCATGCTCAACTGAACAGTACCAATGTCCTTAACCACTGAACCAAGATATTATCTCAGGTTAAATATTCTATATTATACAAGTCTATTGTTATGCAAATAACCTAAAAATATCCACATTACATCTCACCATTAGCGTAGACAATGCTCTTCACATATTTGATCATTTGTGTAAACAAAATCCCCCTCCCACTTTAATTTAAGAGATATCA
The DNA here is from genome assembly GCA_020152595.1 of Chiridota heheva. Lineage (NCBI taxonomy): Eukaryota > Metazoa > Echinodermata > Holothuroidea > Apodida > Chiridotidae > Chiridota > Chiridota heheva. Next base: position 2,073 of record JAIGNY010002036.1, read on the forward strand.
CAGATACAAATATTTTCATTGTTATGCAAATAAGCTAATCAATATGCACACACAACCCTTCAATCATGCTCATTTGATCAGTACCCATGTCGTCTACCCCTATGCCAAGTCACATAAATGTACTGTAGACCATTCATAACTTAAATTATGAAAACTTTGACCAAAACTTTAACCAGATGCCGACACCAACGCCGGGTGTCTAGCTCTACTATTCTTTGAATAGTCGAGCTACTGTAATAATAACTATCATTTATAAGCGCTAATTATAAACACAGTGGTTGTCAAAGTGCTGTACATATGAATAATGAAATATATAATGAAATACAACAATATATAAATATGCTAAATTGAACAATATTAAGAGTAGAGGTAGGTTTTAAGTTTGGACATGAAGATTTAGCGGGTATACATTTTGAAACGTTTGGAAGAGAATTCCATAATTTGGGCCAGCGACTGAAAAAGCACAGTTGCTTTGGTTTTGAGAACAAGGGCGTGCATAGACCTGGGTTGTTGCAAATAAGTTTAAGCGGCCCAGTTTTGAATTTTTTTGTAAACATCTTAGTAGTTTTTGGGTAAGCCAATCAAGATAGAATTACAGAAATGAAGGTGGGATGTCACAACAGCATGGATTAAGCGTTCGCTCATTTGATTTGTAAGAAACAATATTATATTCCTCAAGTGTACACAGCATGATTTAACCATGGAGTACTGTACCACTCTAAAGTGGTACCTCCATGATTGACTACATTTTAAATTTGATATTCAAGGAAAAATTTGAATCTAGAGTTACTCTAAATTCTGAGCCTGGTGACATGAAATTATAATGCTCGTGAAGTTCAGGGTTAAGTTTGGTAGCGCTTTCCGTCTAGAAAACTTAGTTTGAGTAGTTTTAGTATTATGACATAACATTTTATGTGAACCTTGAATGTACTTACAGACAATTTCCACTAAATGCACCAGGGCTACACCATCCTGCATATCCCTCCTTAGGTCCTCCACCATCTGATTTCCCTGCCTCTTCTTTAACTGAGAATTGACCCATGCTACATAGGCTTGCAGTTGTTGCTGTTAAACAGAACAAATTAAAAGGAGGTCAAAAGAAGAGTAAATCAGTTATATCATATGTTGAATATCACCAATAAAACAGCCTTTTGTGCATGAACAATTAAAGTGCATGTTGCTGAAGCAAATAATTTTTCTTTTAAATTCAATTTTATTAATATACTTAATAGTTGTTAATTTTGAGCATACAGTAGGTAAAATGTAGAACTTTTACTTTCACTACTGCATATATTTTTCTTCCCATTTGGTTGGAAAACCTTGTAACCATTGAAACTTACAATCTCAAAGGGACAATTGCATTCTGACCTTCGGTTGAGTCTATTACATAATTCTCAATTAACCTTTTCTTCCTCTTCTCAGAACTTTCCAATATTGGCATGAGCCATGTTAGATTCAAACACCATGCAAAGCTAAACTAGACAGTAAATACCATCATGGCTTGCATGACAATGCGAGTTGAAACACCTTGCGACCAAACCAATAATAAAAATGGGATTCCACCCTATGTCCTACATGGCATCAATGTCCCACATGACATCAATGTCCCACATGACATCCCACCATATATCTTACATGGCATCCCACTTTATGTCCCAGATAGCATTCTACTCTATGTTCCACATATGGCATCCCTCCCTTTGTCCTGCATGGCATCCTGCCTTATGTCCCACATGCTGCATGGCATCCCACCTTATGTCCTACATAGTATACCCCATGCCCCCATGACATCCCATCTGTCCCACATGGCATAAAAACCAATATGTCCCAAATGGCATCCACCCTATATCCAACATGGCATTCCACCCTATGTCACACATGGCATCCCATCTGATATCACAAATGGCACCCCAATTTATGTCACCGTGGTATCCTACTCTATGCCCCACATTGCTCCCACCCTGTTCCACGGTATCCTTCTGTATGTCCCACATCCCATACACCCCATATCCCACATGACATCCCATGTCAATTCATATAACAACTTATGCAAATTAACTGTTGAATAAAATGATAATGGTGAAGTCAAATAATCATGCCTTATACAGTCAGGATTTTGGGAATTTTATGGATTTTAAACCTCAAGTTGTATGAGAGACACTTGAAGATTTCTGAACAATATTGGAAATTATATCATCTTACAGTTGTCTTCTCAGGAAATAAAAGGCGTTGTACTTCGTAGATTTTCTAAGGAAAACTAGTCTTTAACCTGTCTAAGTGTCTCTGAAGAACTTGAATATATATAAGAAATTCCAGCCTTCATTGAGCATTTCTAAAGAAACTAACACTTTCTGAGAAATTTGAAAAGACTATAAGATTTTCTGAGAAAAAACTGTGAGCGGCCATCGGCCGATATTTAAAGCCGGATGGAATGGCCGGCCAGACGTAATCGCAATCGCCTTCTGCTTTGCATGCTCACCCAAAACCATATACATTTACTCATCAACCATGCATCTTAAATACTGTACTGTATACAGAAAACCATTTATTCAATTAAAAACAAATTGCCTTCTTACTCATATGAAACTTGTGCTCTGTAATATGAAGAATCAATATTCTAAGAATGACTTGTTCCAAAAATTTGTCAAGATTTCAATTTATTAGTGCTTCTATTCAAAAACATTTCCATCAATCATGGGTGAAATTACTTTAACTCACCAAACTAGAAAAATTCAAAAATTTCCCATAAGTTTAAATATAAATATTAGAAAAGATTCATTAATGAGATAAAACTTTTAATCACTGAAAATGAAAAAGGGACCTCCACCATCACTATGAAACAGCTAACTCAAAGAACCCATTCTTGCCTCATTCCTGCTTCTAAATACAAAACATCACCTGTTTGTAAGCATTCCAAGCATACACTACTTCCATCGTTCTATGACAAGTTCCTTTACAAGCCAAAACAACTGGCTTAATTGCTGGTAACTCATGAAGTTGGTGGAAATTCAACATCTTTGTTTAATTTTTTTAAATGATAAACTTAATCCAATATCAATATTCAAGTCAATATTCAAACATTCACTCCATTGCTGATCTTGAATGATTAAAACAAAGTTATTCTCCTTGTAGAAAGTTTTGAGATGCTGCAAGTGTCCTTTCACCAGAATGAACAAACAATAAAAGGCTTCAATTCCAGAAGTAAAATACAAACACTATTAAAAGTATCATTTTTAAAGACTTCCGATCAGAAAAAAATGTCTTCCACACTTTTTTGTTAAAATGTCTTCCACACTTTTTTTTTTTGTGAAGGTATAATGTACTGTAAGTTTTTTATCTTATCATACACAAATGACCAACAATTGCTGACAATTTAAAAATTAAGTTTTTTTTCCTTTGGAGATAATGCCAATTCTGTCTTTTCATATAAAATTCCCTATAAAAATGCTTAAATCCTTTTTCAGGATGGTTGCATACCATCTCCAGCACTTTTTGAAATATTAGGTTTTAATCTCTATAAACTAATGTTTGTTTGTTTGTTTGATGAGGTCTTAACGGCACCACGACAACGAAGGTCAAATTGTGCCTGAGAGGTCAGATCATTTTAGAGGTAGTAAGGAAAGAGACCAGGGAAGAATGAGAGAAATTCAAGAACAAAAGCCAGAAAGCTGTGATCGAGAGAGGAGGTGCATGGGTAAAACTAAAAACAAGTAGAGAGGGGTGGAAGAGGAGGATTAAATATGGTTGTAGAGGATGCATGCTGAAGGAAGGAGACTATTTTATCTGGAGGATTTTTGGAAGAACTCAGCAATTGAGTTGTGGGGGGGCGAGAGAAGCTCTGGGAAGGTTGTACAGGGGGCAAGCAAGGAGAGCGTGTTGGATTGTAAGGATGCAGTGGCAATTGTTACAGAGGGTTGGGGGAACCAATAAGGAGGTGGGAGTGAGTGAGGTGGGTGTGACCAATTCTAAGGCGGGTAATATGAGCGTTGTCGATCGAGAAGGTTGTTGATGGTGGATTTGATCGGGATTGTGGGCTGGATAACATGGAGTTTGTTATCAATTTGGAAGTTCCATAAGGTTTGCCAGCGGTCACGAACAAGAGAAGCGATAAAGCGGTTTGATGTCAGAGAGGGTTTTGGGAAAAGGGAAGGGAGGAGGTTAAGGGCAAGCTTAGCGGCTGTATCAGCCCTGTCATTGCCAGGGATGCCAACATGGCTGGGTATCAGAAGAAAGAACACTTTTCCTGCAGAGGGTGGGAGAAAGAGTTTCGGAGGAGGAGGTGGCAGGTGAGGTTATCCCATTTAAGATTGAGTAATGAAGTAAGAACAGCCTTTGAGTCAGAGAAAATGGCAAAGTGACTAAGAGGAGAGTACTCAATAAAGTTGAGGCGAGGAGAATGGCCTTAGCCTCGGCTGAAAAGATGGATGAGTGGTCAGGAAGTCTGCTACTGAGGGTGATGTCTTGGATGATGGCAGCAGCAGCTGTCTTGTTGCCTTCCTTGGAGCCATCAGTATAGATGGAGGTGTAATTTGAGAGTTGGTCTTTGATTTGGTTGTGGAGATTGATGAAGAGATTAGGGTGAGTTTGAGTTTTGTTATAAGTGGAGAGGTCTAGGTGGACAGAAGGAAGGGGTGGCCCAAGGCGGAAAAGTGGGCCAGGAATAGGTGCCGAGTGGCGGGGTTGATGCCAAGTTGAAAGAGGTCTGATTTAATCGTAAGCTGAAGGGGCGATAGGGTTTTAGTCCTATCAAGAGGGAGGAGAAATTGGGGTACCTAATGAGGTTGTAAACAGGGTTCTGGGTGTTGGTGAGGACTCTAAAAGCATAGGAGAGGCTAAGCTTTTACATCTAAGTAGAAAGGGGGTTCGTTGGCTTCAACATGAAGGCTAGTGATTGGGGAGGTCCTGTAGGCTCCTAGACAAAGCCTGAGGGCTTCATTTTGGATGGTGTTAATGTGGTTGAGGTATGAGTTGTGGCGACACAGTAAACAATATTGCCATAGTCAAGCTTAGCACGAATGGTGAGCCTGAAAATTTTGAGGAGAGCATAGCGGTTCGCTCCCCAAGTAGTGTTGGAGAGCAGTCGGAGGAGGTTGAGGGAGCTATTGCATTTTAGTTTCAGGTTGGTGATGTGTGGCTTGTAGGTGAGCTTGGGGTCTAGAGTTAGACCAAGGAACTTTGTGTTTTCAACTTTAGGGATCGATTCCCATTGAGCACAAAGTTCGGGTTGGGGTGGAGGTTGTTGAAATGACAAAAGTGCATGCAGACTGTCTTGTCTTTGGAGAATCTAAAACCGTTATTGTTGCTCCAGACTTGCAGCTGATTGAGGCTGGTTTGAAGCCTATTTTCAACAATAGGAAAGCTAGGGGAGGAGTAGAAGATGGTGAAGTCATCCCACGTAGAAGTACGTTTGATGCTGGGGCCAAGGTCATTCCCGATGTCATTAATGCTCAGGTTGAAGAGAGTGGGGAGAGGATGCTGCCTTGGGGGCGCCCTCTTCTTGAAGTGCGGCTTGGAGAGGGTGTGGCCAATCTGAACTTGGAACTGCCTGGGTGAGAGGAAGTTTTGAATAAAGATGGGAGGTGGCCTCTGAGGCCAATGGTGTAAGTTTCGGGTAATGCCGTATTTCCAAGTAGTGTGAAAGCTTTCTCGAGGTCAAAAAATATGGCAATGAGGTGTTCCTTTTTGCAAAGGATTCCCGGATAAGCGGTGTCGGCGTAATTAACTGGTCTAGGGTATTGCGGCGTTTTGGAAGCCGCTTTGGTGAGGAGAGAGGATTCTGTTGGTCTCGAGGAACCAGTTTAGTCTCTGATTAATGATCTTTTCCATAATTTTACAGAGACAGCAAGTAAGAGGCGATGGGTCGGTAGCTGGTGGGGTCGGTGCTATCCTTCCCGGTTTAAGGGCCGGGGATGACAATAGCTGTCCTCCAGATAGGGGAAAGGAGTGTGAGGACCAAATGTGGTTGAAGATGGTGAGTAGGGTAGTGGTGGCTTTGATGGGAGGTGTTTCAGAAACTGATAGGGGATGTTATCTGGGCCCTTGGAGGTGCAGCCAGCGTCGCTGATGGCTTAGTTTAATTCAGAAAGGGTGAGAGGGGGTGTTGTAGCTTTCGGAGTTGTCAGAGGAAAAGTGATTCTCGGGCTTCGCCATAAGCTTTTTGATTTTGAAAGCATTGGAGTAGTTAGTCGAGGCCGAGATGTTGCTGAAAGAGGCGGCGAGGTGGTCAACGATGTCTTTTTGCGGTGAGAAGGTCTCCATTCCAAGAGAGATGGGAGATGGAAGATTTGCCTACTCTGCCGTGGAAGCTGTTAACCATTCTCCAAATCTTCTTAGTGGGGTGTTGGTGGTGAGAGAAGAGATAAAGTTGTTCCAAGTGTTGGTTTTACTGTCCTTGATAGTGCGTCTGGCCTTGCACGGCTGATGCGAAAGAGGTTAAGGTTATGGGTGGTGGGTTAGTTTTAAAGTTCCTGAGGGCTCTTTTCCTGTTCTTGATGGCGGTTTTGCAGTCATCTGAGAACCAGGGGTTGGGGATGATTTGGGGTTTGGAGGTTTTGGGAATTGAGCAGGTGGCGATGTTGATAAGGATATTACTGAAGTTAGACATGGGATCCTCATCCTCGAGAAGATGGGGAGAGGTGTGAGTCACAGAGGGTTTCAAAAGGGACCAGTCAGCCTTGTCGAGGTTCCAGTTGGGGTGTGCTCAGTGGGGATTTGAAGATTGGAGTGTATAAGAAGAGGGTAATGATCACTACCACAGAGGTCAGCAGTGACTCTCCAACTAAAGTCAGGGAGGAGGTTAGGGAACAGATAGACAGGTCAATACAGGTGAGAGAGCCTGTGGCAGGATGAAGGTAGGTCGGGAGTTAGTGTTCAGTAAGGACAGGCTGTGCTGACGGAGGCGTTTTCGATGAACTTGCCTCTAGGGGTGGTGGTATTAGAGCCCCACAGAGGGTTGTGAGCGTTGAAGTCACCAAGAAGGATGAAGGGGTGGGAAGCTGAGAGATGAGGTTGTTAAGGCTGGTTGGTTGAATGTTGGTGTTGGGAGGAGATAGATATTGCAGAGAGTGAAAGTTTTGTGGAGGGAGATAGAAATACAGATGGCCTGAAGGTCGGTGTGCACACGAACAGGGCTGTGTGGGATATCGTGTCTACGAGAATGGAGCGCCACCACAGGCCCTGTCAGCATCCACTTGATGTTTGTGATAGCAAGCAAAGTTGTTAAGGAGTAATGGTGGTGGTTTTCAAGAAAGTTTCTTGTAGGCAGAAGACGACCGGGTTGAAGGTGGAGGCCAGAAGGTCGATTTCTTCAGAATTGGCCTTAAGGCTCCTAATGTTCCATTGTATGATGTTGTGGGTGTTATTGTAATTGATTGTGGTGTATGCCATAAAGGAGGCGGGGTTATCTGGAGGAAGATCTGCTGGGTCTGAGTTCGCTTGTTTTTCTTTGGATTTGTTTCTTTGGGAGGCGATTGTTTTTGAAAATTGGGCCGAGAAGTATGATCGGTGTGTTCGATGTCGAACAATCCATACTCTCTTCAGTGTGGGTTTGGGAGGTGGGTTGTTTGTTGATTGGTTGTTTGTTGATAGGTTGTTTGTTGATTGGTTGTTTTTGGTTGGTTGTTTGCTGGTTGATTTGTTGGTTTGTTGGTTGTTTGCTTGGCTGGTTTTAGCTTGATGTATGAAGGTATTAGTGGAGTTGGTGTAGGGCGGTAGGGGCTTTAGAGTAGGAAGGGGGTTGAGGAGAGAAGTGGTGGTGGAGGTGGTGTGGGTATTGGGTGTGATTGGGTTGTTGGAAATGGTGATGGGCTTAGGACTAGGTAAGAAGAGCCAGGTGAGGTCGGTTTGGGCATGGGAGTTAGTTTTTGTTGTGTTAGTTGTGTTTGGGCGGAATTAGAGTTAGGAGACTACGTTTGAGTAGGAAGGCTTGGAGTTAAGGGAAGCGAGGTGTTTCCTGGCCTCAGGGTAGGTTATGTTGGGGTTAAGGGTTTTAAGTTTAGTTATTTGTTTTTCCTGAAGCCAGGTGGGACAGTCTTTCGAGAAGGAGGATGGTTTGCTGGGTGTTTACCGTCACAATTTGTGCAGAGTGGGGTTGGTGCAGGAGGTGTTGTCATGGTCGGGGCTCCACAGTTACCACAGCGCTTGGCTGTGGCAGGAGTTTTCCGTGGCCATACCTCTGACAATTGTAGCAACGTAAAGGGTTAGGAATATAAGGGCGACCTGGATTCTCAGGTAGCCGGCAATGATGTGGGAGGAGAGTTGGAGTTGCGAAAGTGAGAAATATGGTGTTGGTGGGAGTTTGGCTCCGTCTCTCTTTAGAACGAGGCAGCGGGCTTGGTTACATGTTGGTTAGCTAGTTCTTCTTGGAGTGTCGTCATCGGTCATATGCATGCAAGATCGCGGGTGCGTATAGCGCCTTTGCTGGAGTTTAGGGAGCGATGGGGGTGACTGTGATGTCGATACCAGAGTTGGATAGGGTTTTGGTGGAAAGGAGGGTGGTGGCTTGTGTGTCCCTGGTGCAGTGCACCAGAGATCACGGATCTAAGGGTAGAGACTTTGGGGAGGGTACCGACAAGGCCAAAGAGGGCTTTATGGATGAGGAAAGGAGAAACTTTTTTAAAGCTTTCCTGCTTGTTGGTGGCATGGATTATAAGGATTTTTGGGATTGGGGTTGCAGAATGGTCAATGATGGTAGCAGGTGGGTCACGGGGGAGGAGGGGGGTCAAGGTCAAGGTCACTGCATAGGCGCTTTGTCATTATGAAAGAAAAACCAAGGGCCGAGAGACCGAGGCAGCTAGAAAAAATCGCGGAACCACTATATGGGGACGCTGTATTAATGTGAAGGCGTGAAAAGTCGGGACAGAGCGAGGGAAAATATAATAGAAAAAAAAAAAAGAAAAGCGATCTCACGAGGATAAAAGCCCATCCACGAAAGAAAATCCGAAAATGAAGTTATAAAACAAAAGGTGCAAATTGGAGAGAAATTGGGGCGAAAATAGTTTAGGAGAATAGGAGCAGTTGTCACGTCACTTTCGTACACATTCCACGAACCACATGCCATCCCACCCTGTCCAACAGGCCATTCCATCCTATCCCACCTGCTATCCCACCCTATCCCATATGCCATCCCACCTAAAATCCAGACAACATGCCATCCTCACATGTCATTATACTGTCCCCCATGCCATCACACCTTGTCCACCGTCCCCGCACGCCACCCTGTCCATACGCCACCCTGTCCCGCACGCCACCCTGTCCCACGACGCCACCCTGTCCCCGACGCCACCCCTGTCCCCGCACGCCACCCTGTCCCCACGCCACCCTGTCCCGCCACGCCACCCTGTCCCGCCACGCCCACCTGTCCCTGCCACGCCACCCTGTCCACGCCACCCCAGACGCCACCCTGTCCCCACGCCACCCTGTCCCATGCCACGCCACCCTGTCCCCATACGCCACCCTGTCCCATGCCACGCCACCCTGTCCCCATGACGCCACCCTGTCCCCCCCACGCCACCCTGTCCATGACGCCACCCTGTCCCCGCCACGCCACCCTGTCCCATGCCACGCCACCCTGTCCCGCCACGCCACCCTGTCCCCCACGCCACCCTGTCCCTTACGCCACCCTGTCCCGCCGCCACCCTGTCCCGCACGCCACCCTGTCCCCGCCACGCCACCCTGTCCCCCACGCCACCCTGTCCCGCCACGCCACCCTGTCCCGCACGCCACCCTGTCCCCACGCCACCCTGTCCCATCCACGCCACCCTGTCCCATACCACGCCACCCTGTCCCGCACGCCACCCTGTCCCACGCCACGCCACCCTGTCCCACGCCACGCCACCCTGTCCCACGCCACGCCACCCTGTCCCACGCCACGCCACCCTGTCCCGCACGCCACCCTGTCCCGCACGCCACCCTGTCCCATGCCACGCCACCCTGTCCCGCCACGCCACCCTGTCCCATGACGCCACCCTGTACGCCACCCTGTCCCATACGCCACCCTGTCCCGTCCCGCCACCCTGTCCTGTCCCACGCCACCCTGTCCCGCACGCCACCCTGTCCCCCACGCCACCCTGTCCCGCACGCCACCCCTGTCCCGCACGCCACCCTGTCCCGCACCCACCGTCCCGCCACGCACCACCCTGTCCCGCCACGCACCACCCTGTCCCGCCACGCACCACCCTGTCCCATACGCCACGCCACCCTGTCCCCACCACGCCACCCTGTCCCACCACGCCACCCTGTCCCACGCCGCGCCACCCTGTCCCACGCCGCGCCACCCTGTCCCATACCACGCCACCCTGTCCCATACCACGCCACCCTGTCCCATGCCACGCCACCCTGTCCCATGCCACGCCACCCTGTCCCACGCCACGCCACCCTGTCCCATGCCACGCCACCCTGTCCCATACCACGCCACCCTGTCCCATACCACGCCACCCTGTCCCGCCACGCCACCCTGTCCCATACGCCACGCCACCCTGTCCCCCACGCCACCCTGTCCCCACGCCACCCTGTCCCATACGCCACCCTGTCCCGCACGCCACCTGTCCAGACGCCACCCTGTCCCGCCACGCCACCCTGTCCCCACGCCACCCTGTCCTGTCACGCCACCCTGTCCCCAGACGCCACCCTGTCCCGCCACGCCACCCTGTCCCGCACGCCACCCTGTCCCGCATACGCCACCCTGTCCCGCGACGCCACCCTGTCCCGCGACGCCACCCTGTCCCGCCACGCCACCCTGTCCCCACGCCACCCTGTCCCGCACGCCACCCTGTCCCGCACGCCACCCTGTCCCCCACGCCACCCTGTCCGCACGCCACCGTCCGCACGCCACCCTGTCCCCACGCCACCCTGTCCCAAGACGCCACCCTGTCCCGCACGCCACCCTGTCCCGCACGCCACCCTGTCCATACGCCACCCTGTCCCCCACGCCACCCTGTCCCGCACGCCACCCTGTCCCGCACGCCACCCTGTCCCGCACGCCATCCTGTCCCCATGTCATCCCATCTTCATCCTAATTTCTACATCTACCAATCTTTCTATCGTCTTCCACCCAACATTTTCCTCTAACTCCCATCCCCTCACTTCTATCAACTCAACACCAGGGTTTGCACTAGCTTCGGATTTTTGAAAGGGAAATTCCCTCTTTCAAAAAAAAAAATTTTGGTAGGAAATTTCAGATTTTTAGGGAATTTTAGAATTTTGGTAGGGAATTTTCACAAGTTATAAAACTTATTTTACCGATAAAAAAACCTGTTAACTTTTTTTGTATACTTAAAGTACTCTTCTGAAATTATATCTATTTCCATAAATTGCATAAATATTAGGGCTGTGCATTTATGTTTAGCAACCTAAATTTTTAAGCAACAAATTTTAGTTCACTTAAATGTGACCTTTGACCTAAAAGTTTTGCAAAAAATTGGAAAAATGTTGAAATACTAAATACACCACCCTGACACCAATCAACATGCTGTGCTATCATAACCAAGCTTTTTAGTGCAATAAATAAGAAACACCTTTGCAAAAAAAAAACTGTTTTTATAAACTATGATACCTAATACTTATTCAACTAACCCATAAACACTCCTTCTCCACCCCTTCCACCTCCCCAGCAATCTACGCAAATTCCCATACCTTCAACTGCACACCGACCATCATTTTACATGGCTAAGTTCTTATTACTAGCAGCTACCATGTTGAAAAAACTGACTGTAAATAAATTCGTGATAGTCCCCTCATATATTGCTCAGAATATTCCAGAATTAAAATGAAGTTCCCGGATGAGGCTAAACCTGTAAGTTTTTTGACTGCTTAAAAAATATGATCAATGCAGTCGAAGACTTAAGATTCTTTTGTTACAAAAATGAATACGCAATTGGCGAGGAATATCGTGCGACATGCGTGCAAATTAAAGCTTGTGCTTTTTTAGGTATCTTTGGTACAAAAAGAGATTTCATGTTTTATCGCTAAAATTCATATCATTAACTCGAGGCCTAACAACATTGCACAATATACGGTACTAAGAAAAGTACGGTACTTTTTTTACGGTGCAGGTATGGTATGATACCACCAAATGAAAAGTACCAAAGTATCGCCAAGTACCGTCATAATCGGTACTTGCAAGCATAAGTTATAAAAGATACCTTTAAATCACTTAAAATATTATTTTTTAGAAATGTATATGTATTTGAACATGGTACATCACCATAAAATTTCATAAGAATGAAGTTCATAAATATTTCCGTTATTCCTCACACTTTCAATAACAGCTGGCCTAGTTATGGTGCACTACTAGTTTCACGAATATGCAAAAAAAGCCTACATGTAGTACAGTAACGTTAGTAGAGCTGGAAAGATCCGATTATAACTTTGCAAACTTTCTAGGTCCAATTGTCATGAAATATGCCTGTATTATTAGTATAATCGTAACAAGAAAATTTCATAAGAGCATATTTGAATTCTTTTGAAGAGAAAGGTGCATTCACTTTCGTCTGAGAATCGCTTCAGTCAATAAAAAATGTTGCAAATTCACAACAGCGTTGTACATTTCGAGTGTAAGTTTTCCTTTTGACACAAGCGGGCAGGTTAAAAGAAAGAAAATAATCCCCTTCCTCATCATGTCACATGTACATTAGAAATAATAATCTGCAAGTCACATAATGAAACTTCTCTACACAATCAGCAACTATTTTTCCAACTTAAACAAAGAACTCATATGTCAAGATTGTTCCAAGCGGAAAAAAGCCAAATCAGTTTTTTAAAAAACCAATTTAAGCTACAGTATTAAAACCACAGTGTAATCAACTTGAATTCCAATATACCAACTAATTTGCCAACTAATATAGCAACCCTGGCCCATAGACCAGTATTGCACAATGTCACAGCAAACAAAATGTGCTCAGACGCCATTTTGAAGCTCTTCTAAACTTCATTTCAGCCTTTAATAGCTTAGAATTTCAAACCTGGAAATTGCTTTGCCATTTGGATGTGTAATTTCAGTAATCCATCCATTTGTTAATGTTTTAACCTCATTTAAGGTGAGTTTTAAAAGTTTCATTGACTTTTCATTGACTCATTGCTACTGGTGTGTACAAGCTGCAATGTGTACAAGTTTAGTGTTGATTAGTGTACAGAACAGTCCCAAGTCAGTTGTGAACAGAATCACAGAGGTTTTGGTCCATTGGGGATTTCAATAGTGATGTTTATTGTACTTCATATTAGAAGCCCTAAAAGACAAGACCAGACTAAGAGTTTGGAAAATAATGTTGAGAAATTAATCAGTATTTTTGATTTTGATTTTGCCCGTAACTCTTCCTAAAGTTTTGCAAAGTAGGCCTACACTGTTGTTCTTGCTTTCGTTTGGAAAATAATGATAGTTAAAAATAGAACTTTTGGCCAATTATGCACATGGCACTGCAAGACTTGCATATTATTACGATGGTGTCAATTCTATTAAAATACGGACATGATTAGTGTTGAAAAATATATTTACTCCCTGTAACAAATGGATGTGTCTGAATTGAAAAAAGGTGTAGATTTAGTTTGGTTTGTTGATGTTTAAAGGCACCACCAGTCAGAGTCAAATGTGCCAGAGGGTGTTAAAAAATTAAGGTGTAAGACTTAGGGCAGAGAGGAGATGGAGGATTAGGTTGGTCTGGTTTGTTGATGTTTAACGGCACCGCGACAGTCAGAGTCAAATGTGCCAAGAGGGTGTTAATAATTAATGGTGTAAGAGTAAGGATAGTGAGGAGATGGAAGGTTTGTAAAGGGAGACAAAGGGAAAAGCTGAATGTAGGAGAAATAATTTGGTGAAAGAAAGGGTGTGTAAGGTCAGGTGTAGAAGGGAGGAGGAGGAAATTATACATGGTGAAAGAGGTTATTGTTGCGGAGAAAGTTGTGATGTTTAAGGAAGAATTTGTTTTGAATAGGTCAGAGATTGAGGAGAGTGGTAGAGAAGAGATCTGGAGTTCTGGTAGAGGACAGGTTAAAATAATATGCTTGATGGGAGATCGATGTCGCAGAGTGGGGCATGGGAGCCGGATCTGAGATGGGAGTGAGTAAGAGAGGAGTGGCTGAGGCGAATCACGAGTGGTACCAACTTGATGTCTTCCCTGCAGTTTGCAACTATGCAGAGGGTGTTGGTCCCAACTTTGGGTTTGATGGTGTGTAGGATTTATTACTGGTTTCTTAATTTCAGAATTTTGCAGGTCTTGTTGATGTAGTTGGAGATGGAGAGAAGGAGGTCTGAGTGTGGAATAGGAAAGAAAGAGATGGTATTTGTGGAGCTTTGATGGGGCTATGTCGGCTCTCATTGCCAGGGATGCTGGCGTGGCTGGGAATCCAGAAAAGATACTTTTTCCTTTCTATGGAGGAAAGAGTGTGGAACTTGTTGAGGATTTGTAGAATGAGAGAGTTGGGCCAGAGTATGTTGAGGATGCCAGTGAGGACAAATTTAGAGTCAGAGAAGATGATGAAACAGAGTTCTATGAACTATGAAGTTTAAGGCTAGGAGGATGGCCTTCTCCTCGGCAGAGTAGATAGAGGTGTCGTCGGGTAACCTTGAGGAGAGGGTGAGGCCAGGACAGGCAGTGGTGGCTGCAGAGGTCAGTGATTTTGGTGTCGTTACGGATGAGGTATGGAAAATACGAAGTTGTCAAGGTTTTGGGGTGTGGGGTGGGTTGAAAGAGACGAAGGGCTTTGTTCTTGAGGGAGATGGCTTTTTGCAGTCAGTGGTGAAACCAGGGTTTTAAGTTCTGTGGGGTGAAGGTGGAAGAGGGGATAGTGTGATTGGCAACCTGCAAGAGTTTGGAGGTGAAGAGAGATGGGGTGGTTGGAGAGAAGGATGTCATTAGAGATGGAGACATTGCACAGAGTGGAGTAGAGGCTCAGTCTGCATGTCCGAATCTAGTGTGGTGGGAAGGGGTAAGATATGGGGGTTTGGGTGGAGATGAGGATGGGAAATGGTCAATCACGCAAAGTTAAAGGTGAACCCTCCAGTCGAGAAGTCAGCAAAGAGGGAGGGGTCGCAGATTGGAGAGGTCAAGCTTGGTGAAAGAGCCAGTAACTGGATGTAAGTAAGTGGGGAGCTGTTGCTAAGGAGACAGAGGTTGTGGTGGTTTAGGAATTTTGATGTGTTTCCTTTTAATAGTAGCAGTAGGTAAACCCAAAAAGGGGTTGTATGCGATTGAAATCACCTGTTAGGATGAAGGGCTTAGGAAGATGGGAGATGAGATCGTCACGCGGTGAGAGGGAGTAAGGGGAGTTGGGTGGAATATAAAGGTTGCAAAAGGTGATGGTTTTTGTGTAAGGGCAAGGCGGCCAGTAGCTTGAAGCTTCGGACTGGAAAGGAATAAATCCCGGGAAAATCATTTCTGGCGTAAATAGAGGAGCCACGAGGCTTTCCTGTCGTTTTGGGATCCGTGTACCTTGGAATGGAGGATGGAGTCGAAGGAAGAGAAAGGTTTCTTGTACACAGATAATGCTGGGGTTGAAGGTAGAGATCAAGTTTGAGTTCTCAGAAGTTGGCGGAGGAGACCGTGACAATTCCATTGTATGATGTCTACCATTAGAGATGATGAGGTGAGGACCCCTGAGGAGGCCCTGTTAAGTCAGGAAGGTGATGTCCGACCTCCATGTCTTGAAAGGGATTGTGATTGATGAAGGGGAGGGTCAAAGAGGAAGAATGTTTGACTGAAGAGTCTCCCCTGTTAATGTGGGGTGATCTGGGAGAGCTGGTGCCATGAAGATGAGTTGGGAAGATTTAGTTTAAATCAATGAGGGGGTTCTGTTGGTGTTGAATTGTTTTTTTTGGATTGAGTGGTGGGGTGTAGAGGGTAAGGATGAGGAGGTTTGAAGTGATCCGTGCTGGTTGGCGAGGGATCTGTGGATGTTGTGAGAGTTGTCTTTAGTTATTTGCGAGATGAAGTCGTCTTGTGAGAGTTAAAATCTTTGGGGAGGTTGTTAGTGAAAAGATTTTCCCTGGGGTGGGGAGGGATGCAGCATAGTGGTGAGAGGGCCCGAGGTGTTGGCTGATGAGAAAGAGGTATGGGGGTGGAGGGTGGAAGGGCAGTTTTTCCCGAATAGAAAATTGATCAATCCAGGTTATAATCAGTCTGGACCCCCTGGAGATAGTCGAGTGGGTAAGGGGGTGGGTGTTGTGTTTATGGTGGTGGTAGGGTTGGACTGGGTGATAAACTTGAGAATAGGTGTAGGTATTTTGGTTGAGTTGGTTTGGGGATTTTGAGTCCAAGATCTTTCTGGCCTCGGGATAGAAAACATTTTGAATGGTTTTAATCCTGGAT
>JAIGNY010002037.1:0-34270 GCA_020152595.1 Chiridota heheva
TGTGAAACTTTTGTCGAATGCCAGTTGATCCATTAATTTCACGTCATAATTTTCTGTGAAATATGGATGGCCATGAGACAACTTGAAGAGTTATATTGGATCTGATCATGTGATCATTTGATACAGAAATTGTTTAAGGATGTGTAGAAACATCTTCAACCAAATTGATTTAAATTTCATGAAAATCACAAAACTTCCCATCATAATTTGTTGAAAATCTCCATTGTACAACTTTTTGAAATTTCTAGGCATCAGTATACAGTTTTTATGCTAATTTGCAATGTGTGACTGAGCGGCAACCTTTGTATTTCTTAGGACATATCCTTGTTTGATTTCATTGTCTGTCAATAATTCTTTGAAAAGGTGTAGCAAATGCGGACCAAAAGCTTTGGGGTCTTTATCATACTACCAGTCAAATACTAGCAGGGATACACTTTCTCATAATTGATATGAAATGAGGACAGAAATTTCAAGAATTATGTAAAGCTGTGTGCCCAATCATTCATCACAACTTTTGCTTTTGTGTTTTGATTATCTGTCATATTTCTTTGAAAGTGTTGCAGCAAATTTGGACCAAAAACTGTGTGATCTTAATCATGCTACCAGTCAAATGCTAGCCAGGGATACACTTTCTCATAATTGCTTTGAATCTAGGAAACAATTTCAAAGAAATATATGAAGCTTTTGAGTATGCTCAATCATTTATCACAGATTTTGCAACTATTTAAAATTCCTTCAACTTTGTTCAACTACAACTAAGAGAGCTACTGTATTCCCCAATGTTATCGAAGATTTCAAAATACTTTTAATCAATATAGAAATTGCTTCATGCCCACAAACCTTTAGAGGAAAGCTCATCATTGCATTGATAAGTGAAATAAAGCAAATAAACAACACTGATTTATATTTCTGCTGTAAGGTTTTCAAACGGAATTATTTCAAAGAATATAACAACTTATGGTATGTCCCAACAATTCGTTTGTAGGTGAAAGTGTGTGCATGCACGAATGTTAGTTTATTTTTGTGTGAAAGTGGATGATGACAATTTTCCTTTCAAAATTGTTTGAAATCCAGCTGGAATTCAGAAAGGAAATTGCATTTTTTTACAAATTTGTTTGCCACCTGGAGAAGTACATGTCTAAATGATTTGCAATGTCAGCTTTTATGCAAAAACTGACTGTAGGTATTTGTCTCCCCCAATCTCAAAATGCATTAGCCCTCTCTAATTTCCCATGTCTGCTTAGTGCTTTCTCTCACCTTGAAACGGTGGCTTGGAATGAATTAACCTTTCCAGGTTTCCAAGTAGGTCATGACCACCATAGTAACGCGGTAACTATGTGGGGCAAACAAACCTCAAATTCGCAATCGTGCATTACGAATGCATTGACATTTAGATGTTCGCAAGGCCTGCCGCAAGCTTTGATTCATTTATGGCACTTTTCCAGATCTTTAGAGTTTTTAGCAAATAGGATAATCAAAATTCAGTTTGCTAACTGTTCTTTGTAAAAGCAATCAGATTTACAAAGCCCGCAGAGCGCAATTTTTTGTTGACCATTTTGCCATCACTCAGTCTGTGTGTGCAGACATTTGTTTTGTACAGTAAGTTGCATTGACTACATAATTGCGCGACGCTAGCTAGCTGTACTGTAACAGTATCGCGTAGGATGTTTGCCCCCACTTAGTTACACAGATTTTGTTGCTAGGCAAATTCGTGCGGTGATTGGTTAAAACAAGCTGTCAATCATTAAACCCAGAAAGGTTAATTACTATAGCTAAATATGTAATTGTGTTTAATTTTGCCTATACAGTGTATGTGAGGTTTCTTTGGCAAATCTTTTAAATTGGCCCTTGCAGTCATCTCAGATATAATTGTGAGATACATACATAGTATTCCTTTTTGCATAGTTTATTATATTATTTTAATGGGTAAATCTAAATATTTTATTGAGAAAGAAATTAAATTACTGTTTGTCAGATAAAAGAAACCTCTCACGATTATAAATGAAAATAAATGGATTCGAATGTCACATCATTTAAGGACAAGTAGAAAGTAAAGTATTTCCATTTTATGTGTAATCGAGACAAAGTCATACTTCCTTTATTTTGTTTGAAAATTCTGAAAGAGAATTGAAATAAACTGCCAAGCAAAGAAATAAAAATATAGAAATGAATTTCCCTCTTAACAAAGGAATTGCATAAGAATAGGTAATCAGTTTGGCAGTTTTGCTATTATGTACATTGTAACCTATGGGAAACAGCATGTGTACTTGTTAAGATTATTCATGTCCTGTGTATGAAAAGTATTGATGTGCAAGACTGAGTGTCTGACCAGGTCTATCTATATATGAAGAGAGAATTTCAACAATCACAAAATAATATAAACATTGCATTGAAATTAGTGACTGGGCATGAGACATTTGTTTGGAGTTACACAGTTTATATTCAGCCATGGCAGGGCCAGGGAACGGTCTAGGGGCAGAAATGTCAATAATTTGCCACAAAATATTGAACAGCAAAAATGATAAATTTGATTAATAACAAAAAATGAATCACCCATTGCAATTTCTTTTTTTTCTCACCTTACTGAGGATGTAGGTTCATGATAGCTTAACATTGTTGTGGATACCATGCCTCTGATCATAAATATTGCCTTGTGGATGGGATATTTTCTACCTAACTGGATGTTCCACATAACATGGTTCCAGAACACAAACCTTGAGTTGTTCCATAGCCTTGCGTTATAGCTTTTAGTTTACAATGTATGAAGTAGTGCTGAAAACATCAATTTCAGAAAATTGTTTGTATGTGATGCTGTGGCCATAAAGTCCAGTGGCGTAGCCATTGTGGGAAAAAGGATCACAGAATTTCCGACAACCAATTTTTTTAAAGTTGGGCCTATTTAGTAGTTTTGAGTTAGCAAATTTCCAACTTATTTTTCAAAATTCCCGAATTTTTGCTCATAAAATCCAAAACTTTTCCTTAAAATATCCGAATTTGTTCCTCATATTACCCAAAGCTTTACCTCAAAACATCTGGTTTTTCCTAAAAAATTCTTCATTTTGTTTGCTTTTGTGGAGTGAGGAGGGGAGGGGCTGGGTACCTTGAATTGGGATATTTTTTTATGTTTTTCCCCTTTTTTACACCACTGCCCGCCCTCTATTGTATTCTCAAAGCTGAAAAGGAAATTACCCAGTTTGCATCCCTCGGGTGCTGCAGTTATATCCATACTTAAACTGCCGAGAATAGGATAGACTTAAAATTGATTTGAGTATTGAAGAACCCTGCGTTTCATTCAATTCACTTTCAGTTAACTTACATAAAAAGTATAGAAATATTGATTTTCCAGATTTATGATTTTCCAGTCGTTAACTTTGTGTATCCAGGCATGTTAGTGGCCCATTTTGATGGGGTGGGAGGGGGAGGGGGGGGGGAAAATAACATTTACCGACGGCCTCAAATTAGCATCCCATTTGAATCAAAATCTGTTATCACGTGGCGGATTGGTTTCAAACTTTTTGACTTCTCGTTTCGTATTCTAAACCTTAAGTTTTACCGACCTGAAACCATATTTATCGACTCCCTCATTGCAAATTTTACAATGAGTCTTAATCAAAATTGGAGAGAGGAAAGGGCAGAAGGTGGGGGATGTCGAGGATTTTAACACCTCCCAAAATTTAAAATAAAGTAAACCCGTCAAGCTTCAGTACTGAGAGGTGTCTTGCTAGCTAGTGAGTTTTTCGAGCCCTCCAAGTCAACTCTGTTACATATGGGTGTCAAATCCCTTTCATTGAGGAGTTCATATCCACAATATAGTTGTCAAAACAATTTAGTTGGTCGGTAGAGCCAGCCCTATTTATCAAAAAATTGTCTGAATTGACAAAGAAAAAATGGTTTATTGTTGAATCTAAAAATAAATGGCGTATGGCAATCACATGGAAATACTTCCTGCTGAAGGCGAAGCAGTTGGTGGTTGTTTGGTCAGGAAGTGGAAGCATGAATGCGGTACATCAATGTGCATGATATGGGGATATTCCCTGCCTGACACGCAGGGAAAGCACTGGGGTGGTCATAATCAGTGACATGCCAAAGAATTTGCCACAGAAAAAAAAAAGGCCCTTAGACCGTTGATTACGATACACATGATTTACACATTTTAATCAGGGATATGGTATACGCTGGTATATACCAAATCCCTCTTCCCATAACATGATTGATTTGGCATCCTCATTGCCCCTCCAAGTATATCTGGCATTCACCTAGGTCATTAAACATGGCAAGATTGGGATTCAAGTGGCGGGTTGGGAGGGGGACCAATTGAGTGCACTGAGAGAATATATTTTGCAATGAAGATACATTCTCCTTTAAACACATAGTTTTGTTTAACTTTATTGGCAGTATGTCAATTATTTTGAATTAAATATTGTGAAATTAAGGCAAATGTGAATATAACGTTGGTAGCGACTCTCTTCCTGCTTTTTGACATTATCATCAACTTTACTTTGCCAGATGTCAGGGTACAAATTATGTTTTCGATATTGCTATATTGGGCGAAGTAGATCATTTTTTCTGTTCCCGTTAAAATCAATAATAGCGATATTTTTCCACAATTGTCCTCAATTCCTGTCCATGGGTCTTTTTAGAAAAGCATTCATAATTCGACGATTTGTTAAACTGATTAAAGAGTTAATTTCGTGAAATATTTGTTTTGTTTTGATTTTCCCAAAAACCGGTTTGCTAAGAACAATAACAATTTTATAAGAAAAAGATTGATGAAATAAACTAATAACAATAAAAATGAAGGTCTTTTCCAGACAAGTTAATAAAAGTAATTCGGGCAGTGGCACATCTCAGGGGAAAAACCTCAAACATTTCCTGGTAATAAGCGGTAAAACTTCTATGATAAATAACTTTTAAGTTGGGGGAAGGCAAGTACCAATGGGGGGAGCCAATTACCATTGGGGGAACCAAGTTCCACTGGAGGAGCCAAGTACCATTCCATCATAGCATCTTTTCTTCCACAAATCTTCAATTTTTGAAAAATCTTACTCAATTTTTATGAGATTTCTTTCAATTTTCGGAAAATTTTCTTCATTTTCGGGAATTTATTATCATTTTTCACGAATTTTGCATAAATTTTCGGGAATTGTTTTCACTTTTGGGCAGTTTTCTTCATTTTCGGGAAATCTACTTCAATTTTCGTGAATTTTGCTTCAATTTTTGTGAAAGTTTCTTCATTTTTGGGAAATTGTCTTCATCTTTAGAAATTTTCATCAATTTTTGAATTGGGACAAGGATGCAGTCTAATAAGCGCGTGCAGCAGGGGAAACGTAGGTTACTCCCCGAAACGATTTTACCTTCCCTACATGCCTAGTTGCAAATTTTCTTTCGATTGGGAAATTATTGAAAAATTGCCCCAAATGAAGAAAATTGCACGAGAATCAAAGAAATATCCTAAACATTGAAAATAATATCCCCAAAATTGAATGAAATTTCCCCAAGATTGATAAATATTTACCTAAAATTGATGAAAAAGTGACATAAAATGAAGAAAATTTTCCGAAAATTACACGCGAATGAAATTAATTTTTTAAATATTGAAAGTTATTTTCCATACATTGAAGGAAATTTTCCGAAAATTGAAGTAATTTACCGAAAAAAAGAAGAAAAAAAAATGCTCCAAAATGTCCCCATATAGCTACATTTTAATGAATCCTTTCCATATAGTGGCGCCGTCACGGGGGTGCACGTGGCACGCCCCTCAATGTCCGCAATGTTGAACACTTATTTTGTCCAAAATGGATATTTTGGGTCTTTTTTGATGGGGAGGGGGAAGGGGGAGGGGGCGGTTTGTCTGTATCATTATAAATTTATATGCTGCTTGATTATATTGTTCGTAATCTTCCTAATTTGGTAGTTAAAAAGTCGTATATTGCACACATTTAGTCTTTTTGGTGTATCTAAAACTTGGAAACTGTCAAGGTTAAGGCGGGCCCCTTGACCTTATGCCGAAAAGGTTTGTGTCCCCAATTTCAAACCCTATTTTTGACTTGTTTCAATGGGGAAGGGGGTAGTCCGGATCATTGCAAAGTTATATATGCTATATTAGATCGTTCGTATTCATTCTAATGAACCTTACGGCGTCCCTGTAAATACCTCTTGATCCAGTAACATTTGGCAATATCGATCGACGCAATTAGTAATTAAATGATGTAAAGCGTCATATTTGGAAAATGTTTATGTTAACTATTGGCATAGAAACAACAAAGAGTTGAGAGCTAGGAATAGTGGCGCTCGTCCGGAATATAACTGATTTTCATCCAGTTTTTGGATTGACGTCATATCTGAGGCTCATTGCACCATACATTGCAAGCAAAATTAAGTGTTAAACAAAGGTCGTATGATTGACAAGTAAACAAACGCTACAATAAAAGTATTGATCCTGGTTGCTGACTGCACTCACTCACGTACATTTCGTCATATGTTTTCAAAATAGGGAAATGACGAAATTTTCCCTTTTGGGTATATTTCATGGACAAAATACTTAAGTCAAGTTACATGAAATAAGATTATTTGTACTCTGACATCAAGGCAAGCAACATACATTGACAATACTCGTTAGAAATTAACTTGGTTAAAAAACGAATAACCGTCGCAATTATAAATGTACATATCTGAATATAACTAACTCAGTTATTAAAATACGGAACATTCAGCAATTTGAAGATGGCAAGAAGAAGAACGTTACCTAGAAGGTCTTTGCCTCCGAGTCGTGTTTTTAGCGGGGCTCGCAACCCCCATCACCAACCGAAGGGTAGACTTGATTTCAAATCTACATCAGAAGTCTGGTTGCGGGTTTTACAACCAGAACCATTGGACGTTCAAAAATTTCCCACATATTTCTCCAAAGACAATCGAATGCGACTTCTTTGTCGAAAAGAAAGTGGACAATGTATTCAATCCTCTTCAAGAACAATGTATACATCATTTTTATATTGGATATAATTTTCAAGTGGACTTGAGCACTGTTTTTCATTTTTCGTTTGAGAAGTTGGTAAAGCTTCAAGGCTGCAGCGTGCCAGTTGTTACGGTAAATTACAATCAACTTAAAGCATTCAATCAAATGGATCTTTCACTTGCAGCAAAAAGACTTCTGAATACTCCAAATGCTGGTGGAAACTCGATAGAATCTGAAGTGTTAAGGTAAGATGATTATTTTGTAGCACACGCCACAGCACTCAGTACGGCACATGAATAAGTTCCATATCAATAACGTTGCTGCTAATCGGGAACTTTCGTTCATTTTCGGGCACTTTCTTTACAAATTTGAAGAATTGTATGACAATATTCCGGAAATTTCGTTCAATTTGGGGCATTTTTTAGAAATTTGTTCATTTTCGGCCACTTTCTTAAAAATTGCGATGAATTGTTTTACAATTTCATGAAATTTTTTTATTTCAGTTTTTAGACAATTTCTTGGATTTTGAGGAAATTTTATCAATTTTCGAGAAATTTGTTTACAATGAGAAGCATTTTTAACAATTTTCCTCCATTTTCAGGAAAATTTCTTCAATTTTCAAGAGGTTAAGGAAATTCTCTTCATTTTTGGCAATTTTAGAAAAATTTTCATTTTTAGGTGACTAAGGAACTGGTTGTCATATTTGTTGAGGAATTTGAACAGAATTTCAAATAATTTAACTAAAATTGTTTTCAATTTTACCTTAATTTTCGGGAAATGTCCTTCATTTGAGGCGATTTTGTGGAAATTTTTGTCCGTTTTCGTTTCGAGAAATTTGTTGACATATTTCACCAAAATTTCAAACAATTTGACCAAATGTTTCTTCAATTTGACCAATTGTTTCGATATTTATGTTTATAATTTCCCAGTTTTACCTGCCAACCGTGATAACCGGAAGGTGAAAACCTCTCAGGCCATACTATTTTTTCAGCAAAAATGTGTTTGTGTGGGGAGGGGGGGCTAACCCTTTCCCCTCCCCGTCTCCGCGGTCCCTGCGTAGGCTTCAGGGCGAAAATGTTCTAGGCTGGCAAGTTAAAAGAGTACTTTTACCCTAACTGATATTCGTATCCATTATTTTTTTTTTATATTGCCATATTCAGCATTTGGGGGTATGTCTGTTTTACGCGTCCAATTTTGCACATAACGGATGGGAGTTTTGGGGAGTTTTTGCTTGGGAGTTTTTGCTGTTCCAGTGATTTCACTCATTTTAGAGTTTTGGTCAAATTATTATTATTTTTTTCTTTACCGTTGGCCTACATGAAAAGTCAAAACTGATGATGTGCACATGACTTAATGATATAAATATGATCATGCTTGTATTGGCGTATATTATAACATATAAAGAGATGCGTGGCACTGGTGCATGGCATGCTCGGTAAACCTATATGGGTGGGTTGGTGTGTAGTGTGGGTTAGAGGTCTGTGAGGGGTGGGATGAAACAAGCGCAAAAAAGGTCTACACCAGTGGCGTCTTCTCTGGGTCAGGGAGGTTTCCCCTCCTTGTCGAAATTCCGTAAATAAGATGTAACTATAGCGGCTGGGATATACAAGTATAGAATATGCATATTCGGGCAATAAACATGACAAGGTTAAATATCGCCCGCTTTGGTGATGACCAGTGGTGTGTCTAAGGGGAGCTATACCACCCCCCTTCAAAAAAAAAAATGGTTCCCTAGTAGCCCAAATTTTGGCAAAGTTATAGATAGGCTATAATTAATTGATATTCCAAATAAATCATCTATAGAAAACAGAGATGTTGGCGTATTTCATTCATATGGACGAAATTATCGATAATTTTGGACCAATTCTCATATAGTTTGAATAAAAGTCTTCAATTTCAGACCAAAAATCGGCATTCAGTTGACCACAAATCTTCAATGTGGGGCAAAAATCTTCAAGTTTGGACCAAAAGAGGGAAGTCAAAGTCTAATTGAAAACAGATGTATTTAAGCAGCTTAAGCTTCACACGCCTCTTGTGATCAGGTGATGACCTTTGTAAATATCATCCCAATTTTTGTGATGAATTTGCCACCTGGTACCGAAAATTAAAAAAGCATTAGTCCAGCCTGTACCATCCCCTATACCCGAAAAGTTAACATCAGCAACCCAGTGGGTATACGGTAAAGTATTCATAAACCCCATGATGGGTAAATCGTGCCGCCATCCCTAACAGTATGCAAGGTGTTAGAAGTGATATAACTTAGGCTGCATGGAAATCGATTGATCTACCAATAGCTATATAGACTTCTTTCGACAGAGGGCCTCATTCCTCACGGGCTCTGTCTTGGATATTTTAATATATAATTTACATATTATAATATATATATTAATTTATCGGAGCGCAAAACGAAAAATGAATCTAGTGTCGGGAGGAAAAAGAGGGGGAGGGGGGTGCGATGACAAATAATACTGAGTCTATCGTGAATTCTAATCATGTAGGGAAGGGATTAAACAAATATCCTCATGGAATGTTTCCCGTCCCACTCTCCATACATATATAGGCATATCTCGCGGGCCCTGAGTAAACTTAGCGTGAAGAATATGAAAGAAACTACTTCTGATTTTTAGGGAAGCTAAATCACTACATATGATAATACAAGTTCTTGTAGCAACAGTGAAATAGCATCATTTTTATAATGATACGGGATGGCAGAAGAATGTGTAACAGAGAAAGAATAGTTGATCAAAAAGATGACGACGGCGACAACGAGGATAGTGATAGCATGATAACGGTGACGATATTATTTATATGATTATTAACTGATTAAGTATAGTTAAGTTGGCTATACAAGATGGGACCGGTGTATCAAAATGTTCTCTTGCAGTTTTATATCATTACTATTTCAAATATAATTTTGTTAATTAGTTCATTATTAAATTTATTCTAGCTTTGAACTTCTTCATCGGTGCTTTGGTGCCAGTTTGCTAAAAACTGAAATGGAAATACAGTACTTCCCGGAAGGAGGTTCAATAACGGATTATTCCTGCAGCGTCTTTGGAACCATACTTGGAGTATCAGTAACACGAGCCTTCAAGTACAGAGGAATCTACACGGAAGAGGATGGCGAACGTCTTCTTACAAAGAAACTTAAAGGTAAGTAATTCTGTTTCTCGGCCAGTCTTATAGTTTTGTGCAACGTGCAAGAAATATGCTTATCATCAAGGTAAAGTAGCGACTACATCTTCTTCCCGATGGATAGATTTTCACAGAGTGGCCACCGTCGATGGCCCAAGTGAAAATGTTAAGAAAAATTTAAACTGTTAAAAGAAAGGGTTAGATGCAATTGAACTAAATGTTTGATAAATGTCGTCTATTTTGAGGAGACAACCATTTTGACTTAAGAAAGAAAAAAACAAACAAAGTTGTTAGTCAGTTTGAAACATTCTTGACAGTGAAAAAATTTCATCTCATTTACAGTGTATAAGCATGGAGCTATTAACTGGTTAATAGCTCCATAATATAAGGTACAGTCTCTCTTTAAAATATTTTGGAAGAAAGTTCGCGTTTCCCTTCAGCTCCCATATCTATGGTCCGCCCCAACTTTCCCACCGCCTTACTATACCGGGTATGTTAACCATATAATTGTGTTTAAGAAAGAAAAAAATCGCTTAGTATGGCGTAGATAGGGAGGTTCGTTTTTCGTATAAAAGGGCAACAAATCTTTGAAATTTCGGGTGCTTATTATCTTTTCAGATTTTAAAAGACCCAGGTACTTTCTCAACAAAAGGGGGTTCAGGAATTTGAAAAGAAGTTCGTTTTTTGTATAAAAGGGCAAAACAAATCTTGAATTTCCGGGTGCTTGTTATGATTTTAAATTCCTACAAAAAACTTTCTGTTCGCTCGAACGAACCCCTATGGCTACGGGCCTGCTGCGCGATCCTCATTGTCATTTCTTTCACTTGTTTGAATGGTCGTTCTTTTGTAGGGAAGAAGGATGGGAGGGTGGGGGCAGCTGTTAACCCGTAATACGCTTTCAGCTCCTTAAAATCTCAGTTACTTTGCTGTCATTTCTTTGTTTTATTTTAGTGATTTGGGGTACAGGGTATTGTTCCATGGTCCGCTTCTGACGACACTGCCATCTTTCTCTTTAAGATTTGTCATCCAAATGTCGAGCTTGCATGATAGGCGTATATCTTCGTGATGAAATTTAAGTTTTCTACAAAATTTGATATCTTCCGTTTTTTCAGATTAATAAAAGCTTCTTACATACTTTCCTAATTTATGTAATAGCCTATTCAGTCATAATCATGGTTCATTCCAAATACATGCAATGAATACAATTGATTAGTCTTGGTGTTGTGGTGATGCTGGATGAGGGTTAATGGAGCTGGCGGCAGAAAGTGAGGGCGTTAATTTTTGCTGATTTATGTAGATTTTAACCAATAGAAGTCACATCACACGGTCTGCTTTTACATACATTTTCACCCATTGCGCGCAAGCGAACAAATTCCACAAAGTCAATGGAAAACACGTACAAATTTCGAGTGCACGGGTCGGGATGTAGTAATATTGATGATATTCCATAGGCCTACCGCAAAGGTATTCGATTTAGTGTGAGACTCAGATAAGCCCTTACTGTTCGGCCGTCAGCTCCTTTGTTCGCCCCACCACCATCCATAATGCTTACATAGGCTACAGCCAGATAATCTTATCACATAACCTGCATGGCCCGTGACCCCGCAAATGTGGGTCTGAATGTGTGAAAAGCAAAATTAAATGTGCTCATTAATTTGTACTCAGTAATTTGTTGGATACTGTGAATTGAATAAGCACACACATTATAGTTGAATCCTTGGCAACTCCACACAAAAATTATCTGTATGACAGTATAAAGACTATCCTGACGTTTGTCACCCAAACACTCCCATCTTTCGGATAACAGTTGAACACAATTTACCGTATATATTTGTTTTAAAGGTTCATAAATACTTATAAAGCCACTCTTTTTCTTATTTCACAGGTATCGTAAATGCAACGCGAAATACCCTGGAAAAGTGGCATAAGCAGATTTTGCACGTATGGGTACCGACAAGAAGGACAGCTTATATTCTAACGACGTATACCAAAGATTATCCAAGGAGATAACGTCCGATACAGTTGTTGTAATAACTGTTGTTGAGTCAGCTAGTACCTTGTTTTACAACACGAAGTAGGCGGCCTACCAAAGATTATCCAAGGAGATAACGTCTGATACAGTTGTTGTAATAACTGTTGTTGAGTCAGCTGGTACCTTGTTCTATATCACGAAGTAGGCAGCCTACCAAAGATTACCCAAGGAGATAACATCCGATACAGTTGTTGTAATAACTGTTGTTGAGTCAGCTAGTACCTTGTTCTGCAAGACGAAGTAGGAAGCCTACCAAAGATTACCCAAGGAGATAACGTCCGATACAGTTGTTGTAATAACTGTTGTTGAGTCAGCTAGGACCTTGTTCTGCAACACGAAGTAGGCGACCTAATAGATTGACCGTGACATGATTTTTTTAATTTTTAGGCATACTTTGTTTTTTTTTTTCAATTCTACCCCGTTGATCATATTTACAAAGACACTTTGATGCTTTTAAGCTCATAACAACTTTCACCACTATAGGCCTATATATAGCCAAAAAAATAAAATCTAGAGTAGGGGAGGGGGGGCAAAACATGCAAAGGGATATATTTTCTGTACACAAATGATCGAGTCTATGCGGTATTATATAAATGTTGCATTTTCATTCATTTAAAAGCACTTTCAGCGGGGCTGTGCGTAAAATTCTTGGAAATTTTAGTTTATTTTGGCCACATTTCCCAAAAATTGAAAAAAATTCCCCAAATGAAGAAAACTTCTCGAAAAATGAAGAAATTTCCTGAAAATGAAGGAAAGTGCACGAAAAGGAAATTTTACAAAAATGAATAAAATGAAAAAAAAAATCCTGAAAATTGAAGATAATTTAATTCTCAAAAATAGAAGAAAACTTCCTGAAAATATAAGAAACTGCACCAAACTTTGAGAAAAAGAGGAAAAATGAACTTCTTCTCAAATATTCAAGAAATGTTTCTGAAATTTGAGGCAAATTTCACGAAATGAATGAAAGTGCAGAAAAATTAAAGCAAATTTTAAAAAAATGAATGGAAATTGAAAGAAATTTCTTGAAAATTGTACACAACTTTAAAAAATTAAACAAATTTTACCGAAAATGAAGAAAATTGCACAAAAATTAAAACAAATTTTGCAAAAATGCGGAAATTGGACAAAAATTGAAGAAAATTGTATGCAAATGAAGAAATTTTACGAAAATTAAGGGAAATTTCCGAAAATTGTAGATAACTTCTCAAATATTAAAAAAGTTTTTCCGAAAATGAAAAAATTTCCAGTAAATTAAAAAAATTTTCACTAAAATTCCCGAAAATTGAAGAAATTCGGAATAAAAGATCCCAATAATGTTTTCTGACTCTTAATTTATTATTCATTATCTTATTTACTTTATAAAGACATTTTTCTAGGGGCAAAAAGCTCATCAGTGAGGGGGAAATCAAAGGGGGGGGAAATCAAATGGGGGGAATGGGGGAATCAAACGGAATGGGGGGAATCAAACGGAATGGGGATATCTAATGGAATTGGGGCTGCCTCACCCCCACTCCCCTACCACACACTTAGTATTTAAAAAAAAAAAGGCTATGGACTTATAGGCCTATACGATATTATCGAGAGAAATGTTTAAAATGCGCTTCTTTTCTCGCATTAAAAGTGCTGTTCCAAATGTTGAAATCTTACCCTTCTCAAAAAAAATCGCTAAAGTAGGTGATTTACACTCCTTGTCGTTGAATAGAGTAATCGAAATGTTTTCTTAAAAGTTGGAAACTACATTATGGAAATTTGTGCTCATGCGCATTTTTTTAAGAGTTTACCCCCTCATTTAAACCGTTTCCCCGGCCTGCTGGCAGTGCAATTCATTTTTTCTTCACCTTCATATATTAGAGAACTAAGTTAATCAAACTAAGACGTTTAAGTAGAAATCACAGTTGAATATCATTTTGTCAAATTTCAATTTCTAATAAATCATACGACCTTTGGAAACTTTATGGTAGTTACAAAGTAGGCCTACTATAAACTAGCATAGGGTCTTCTGAAAACCATAGCATTGACACCGAACCTCAACACGAGTCTAGCCCGCTAGTAGAAATAATAACTTCTACGCTCCCACCTTACATGATTAGCCTACACCATACCCGCGCTCTTGCTATAGTACAATGTGATCTACCACACGCAATATTCCACTGACCCGAAACGACTTCTTTGGACCTCCGTTGGTAACGTTGGCACCATGTTTGGTTGCCATCATAGGTGTTAGAAACCATTCTGTAAAATAACAAAAGTGGCTCTTTTGAAAATAAAAAGTGCCCCTCAATTGCAGCCCTAATAGTGGGAAACTAGCGATTTTTGTCAGTCCCATGTACGGGAGGAATGTTTCCCCAAAAGAGCCCTTTTGTAAAATGAAATGACCCTTTTACTTTACTTTGTTGTTTTGGGCGCTCTTATTCTATTTACAGAATGGTATAATCGACATTTGATTTGAAAAGTGCCCCCTAACTGCCTAAGAGGTCGTGCCCCACCCCTACTTTCGAAAGAGTATGCATTGGCCCTGCATTAAATTCACCGTGTTCAGCCAACGGAATCCCACCGAGTAGCTTATACCTTCTTATTTCTACTAAGGGCCAACGTAAATTCCAACGCCTTCGCTGACTCAGCGTAATTGTACTACCATGGTAGCGCCGACAATTTTCTTGGGCCAACGCCAGTGATTCATGTCATCTCACTTCTCATCTGTTCTGACCTTCAATGAATATTGGTCTGATTTTGTTGTACTGTGAAGATGAATCTGCGTTGTTAATAGTCAGCACTAATGTAATATTTTATTTCTGGCTCAACATTAAACACACTTTGATATATATTTTTTATATTGTTATTCTTCAATTATATCAAGTTTGTGCAATGTGTATATAGATGTAAATATATTTGTAAAAAAGTAATTAAATCCCGTTAAGGCAAGCTGTTAACAAATAAATAAATCATATGTTGATATTTGCGTATATAAGGTTTTTTTTTTCGTTAGCTGGGTTAAGGTTATTGAGAAATGTCTGGTAATATTAGCTTAAAGGAAGTCTTGCTCAAAGAGTATTCTGTCGGGAAACAGACAAAAGATTTAAAAAAGAAGAACAGATTTTCGCTTTTGTAACATTTGGAAATGTTGTTTTGCCTTGAGAAATATTTCAAAATTAATTACGATACATTAAGGCAGTAAGAGGTTATATGGGCCTACACTTGATCCTCTGGCAACTTTCGCGCCTTCGTCAAATGAATTAGACCCGTTGGCTAATCAAGCATATGATTTCCAAATCTTGCTGGCTAAGAAAGCGGTAAAGCGCCTTCAAAAACATTAAGCCGGTATATCTTCTTGGTAAAATTCTCCTGCCTCCACAATACTGCTTGAGATCATTGGCATAGCCAGCATTTTTCACTAGGGGGACCTGATCTAGTGAACAAAAATTTGAAAAGCAAGAAAAACGAAAAAAAAAAAACGTCAAAATTGGTCCAAGGTGGTTCCATAAGTCGTTCATTTTTGATTTATTTTGACCTGGCTGCTTTTCTTTCATACTTCATGTAATATTTGATATATTATATCATCTTTATCACTTATTATTTTTCTTTATTAATTTGTGGGTACTAATGAGGAGGGGGTGTGGCCTTTGTCTCCTCTGGCTACGCTAATGATTGAGTTATACACTTCGCGATCAGTCACCTATAATAATATAAAGAGACTGCGTCGATAAAGAAAAAAGACTCTGCCCCTATTTCGGAACCTGCGACTACAATCGCAGCCTACACCAGAGGCGTAGGAAGGATCCCCTATCAGGGGTCAAATAAAAAAAAAAACCTGATTACCGGCAAAAATTCCACTTATAAATTAAGTTTATATCAATGTTCAAGTTGCTGATAATCGAATCGGGAAATTTCCAGTTTTCGGGAAATATCGATTAATTTTCGACAAATTTTCCATTATTTAAAAAAAAAAAATATTTAAATGTCTGGGAATATCAAATTTTGTTTACTTTTGGAAATTATTTGGTCAATTTTGGGGATATTTTCTTTCATGTCCGGACAATTTTCTTCGATTTTTGGGAAATTTGGCCAGCTGTCTTGAAATTGTTTTGGGAAAATGTCAAAATGTCCAATAATTTGACCAAATTTCCATTCAATTATACGAATATTTAAAATAATTTCCCAATTTTCCCTCCCAACCGGGCAGGAAGTATGCAACAGGGAAGATAAAATCTTCTCAGTGTTCCCCTTCCTTGCCCTTGCCTTTAATGACTATGATTCCTATGATGGATACATTTTGCCCATTACAGCTGTCTCGGCAACATGGGTACATGTCTACTAGGAACTCATGGAGCCTTTGTTAAGAACGTAGTTTTGAGATAGAATAAGTTTATGTTAATTTTGTGTGAAGTTAATGAACACTTTAAGCTATTGGTATATTCAACACGCAGTTTTAATGGAATCGTATTCGGGCATTACCCTTAATTCCCTCTTTTATTTCCAAAATTCTCCCACCTCTCGTGTACCGTTGCTTCTTGATTGCCATACTGAAAAAAGTGGGATTTTTTTCCCCTTTGTGACCCGCTGCGTTGATTTACGTGAAAGTGCGTCACCGGCGTCAGAGTCATTGGAGCTGAACCAACGTCCTACTGACAGGAACAGGCTCATTAAGATCGGGGTTTACCAGATACTCTGAGAATGAGTCCTATTGCTAGGCATTTAGATACAGAGTAGAGTGATAATGTGCAGCTGAAGTGGAATAAGATGAGTGAAAAAGGGAAATAATGATCACATTCGAACTTTGCATAATTATACCACAACGTAATATATTTTCATATATTGACAGAATACATACAAAACATGAAGAAGAAAAAATCGCTTATGATCTTTTTTTTTGAATATAAATTGAATGCAAAATATGAAACATGAAGGTATCAGCGATAAATATGAAATTTTAAACAATATATGAGAAAAATTTAAAACCATGAACAACAATTATTTCTAACCTTTAGATTCAGATGTTATGAGTGTGTTAGCAGGTGACGGGATGGACTTTGGAGAGTGGTATTACAGTAGGCTACATATCACAATAACAATTATAACATAAGAACCGCCGGGTCACGGGGGGGGGGGGGATTTTAATGCTCATATTTTATGACCATGAAGTTTAAACTTTGTTTACACCATATCAATTGTTAATTTAGTCTCTAGTTTTTGTCATATGACGCAATGAACGTCTTTAAAGTCCACTGCAATGCTTATTCTTTGATTAATGCTTAAAGAGACCAAATACTATAATCAACTATCTTGAAAAGGTAATTGATTATTGTACCACTTTTTCAAATAAATAGGAAACGCGGGCTTGCATCTTGCACTCATTCTTTATCACAAAATTGCCCTAAAATATAAGAAAGAAATCACCATACAATTGATATCAAAATGAACACAACAGAATTGAGCGAGGGGACGAGGTAGACCCTTGCACCCCAACATCCCGGCTATTTTTTTTTTTTTTTTTTTTTCTCTCGACATTTTGGAAATAAAGTATTATGAATTTTGAGGCCCTGTGTGCTGCTATTTAAAATCATGCTACATCTTACCACCATCAGTATAGTTCTTTGTATAAATGCTTGTAAAGCCTTCAATCATTACGCAACCTTTATTTCATTCGATAATAGGGTGGTGTCACATGAAAAGAAGTTAAACATATAGACTACTTAAATATGCTTAATTGTTTAAAAATATTTACAAGCCAATTATTCTATTGGTCGTTTTGCTTTATTTTTTTATTTACCTGTATGTTTACAAAGGATAGACTGCCATATATTCTTGCATTTTTACTTTCATAAAACAATAGATGGATGAATTGTTTAACCACAGTACACATCTTTTTGATATTGTAGTGAATGCAAAGTGTCTCGCTTTTCAAAAAAAAATAGAATTTAAACCCGACTTAAAATAAAGTTTAATGTCGCTTTTTGACAAAGCCTTTTTTTGACACCTGAAGTGCTGAATGGGTGAGAAAACAAATGTGTTTTTATTCACACATTCAAACTATTTTGCTAAATTCAAAACACATTACACTAATAGATATAATTTTTAAATTTATAGAATATATATTATATATTACTGTTATACAGGTCTCGAAAAAATTACGTTTTTGCTCCTATATAACTTGGAATTTAAATGATGTGATGGGATTATAAGAACATTATAAATGCTTATTACTATAAGACCTCCACCAAAGCTTTTGTCCATACAGTAAAAGTATAGGCACTTGTTGCTTTCTCAGGTTTTATGGAAAGCTCTTGCATTTCTTGCAGGCGTATTAATAGTATGCTCTTGTATTCGGTAGTGAATTTAATAATGTCTATCACGACGTTGTAAGACAGTATATTATTTTAGCCTCAAAAGTCCATCAAAATACACAGACTAAATCGTAGTAGGTGATGTAATGCTGTTAGAAAGAGATAATTACCAATCCACTGCTGTCATATTTTTCCTTAATGATTGTCACCCAATTGTTCAGAAGCAGTTTCATGTTTTCCCTGTATAAGTCTATGTACATGTAAAGACATTTTATTTTCTATTTTGAATAATAGATCAAAAAGGAAGGTTATATAAAGACATACAACTTATAAAATAAATAAGAAACTTTGAAAATCATCATAGATTTGCACGTTAACGTTGATTAAATATGTAATACCATTTGAATAGTAATGTAATTGATACTTATTCCAAAAAAAAATATGGTTATCGAAGATTGGAGCGCAAATGCAAGTCAAAATATGAAACAATACATTCTACGTCATGGACCGATAAATGAGGGAGAATAACTAACAGCCAGATGTACTTTACATTCCAATAATCTTTTTCATATAAGCCCATTTTATGAATGCTACGAGGCAAACATTAAGTGGGAAACGTTCTACATCTTTATTGTGATGTCGTTTAAACATTGGGTTCAAATTGACCCAATTGCCGTAGAAAATAACTAGTAGGGTGGATACCCTGTTTGAAAGTAATATGTTTACAACATTGCATAAATTTGGAAGTCTACTATCTTTAAAAGTGTATCTCATATCGCAAGACATATCATATTCATTACATTAGTAGAGTATATCTGATATAGAACAATTAATCTAAAAACGATTTGGCAATTTTTCCTGGGCTCCTATATTATTCGATAGTGCTTTACTTCCATATGAAGGTACTGATATTCTAATATAAATATAAGTACTAGTTAGTCGTAGTGGTTGATCACAGTTTAGTTCACCCACATGAGTGCTCGAAATGTATGAAGGAGTAAACAAATAACATTTATTTGCTGTTTCAAAGTTCCCAACAATTTCCATAAAAATAATCAGACCATGGGACCGATATGATTTTTCTGATTAAAGTGAATTCATTTAACAAAAGTCTACAAAGCATTTGAAATGTCTCATTTATGAAATGCGTACTGCATAGAGTTGTGAGTTCTAGCATAAACAAACATTTTGGGATTTTCCGTGTTTGAAACAAGTGCCATTGTTTTATTTATATCTGTTATGTTTACGTAATGAAATATTGATATATTTTAATTGCCTTTCCCACAGCAAATGGGAATGAGGTTGGACATTTCTTGTTGATCCGGTAATTTAATCTCAAACAAAATAATTTTATTTTCCTTGTTTTTCTTGGTCAGAAGCTGTGAAAATTAAAATAAACAAGAAAATGAAAGATTCATTGGTGTGTGATAATTGAATAGATAAAATGTATATATGATTTAGTCGGTATTTCCGTTTTTTAATGATATAACTCTTGCGTCAGGAGCAGATTTATGTATATGTTGTCATTAAACGGTTAAGGGTGTAATTACATGCATTGAAAACATTTCAAATAATATAGCAAACCATAGAATGAAGAAATTCTAACTCATTGAAAAGTTTGGATGGATAAAAGAGAAAGCATTTAAAAATCTGTACACTAATCTTTAATCTTCAAAGTTAATGGATTCAGTTTTAAATATTTTTTGATAGATATTAATTGATATAATACTTAACCGCTCCCATTTAAAATGCTTAATAAAGGTTTAAAAAACAACAATGATTTATCATAAATATCAGTTTGCAAAAGTTATTCTAATAAAGGACGTCAAATTTGTGTGAAATAGTCAATTTTAACCCATTTTATAAACCTTTGGCTAGTTTCAGACTCAGAGTATATTTTGTGCAGTTAAGTTCAAGTAAATGCTACGTGAACACTGATCTTTAACCAATTCAATATTATGAGGGAGTTTTTGTCTACACTATAACTATTCTACATTGCTATTACGTACACTATGACATGGTTCTTGGCTCTTCCAGCACATGAAGTCATTCATGACATTAAATTCAAGGCAAAGTTACATCTTATAAAAGGAAAAGCTTTATAGCTAACACATATCAGAAGTGGATTTTTAATTGATTGTTTGCTTATTTTAACATTTGTTATGAATGTTGGAAGGTAAAAATAACAGTAGGCATACAGAATATAAATAGTCCGACGTAAATTTGAACAAAGCTAATCCATTTTGGAGAAGAGCTTCCTTTTCTTCGTCGCTAATCTAAAAGAAAGAAAATCATAAAGATGGAGTCATTTTAATGATAAAGTTTGCTATCTTTTTTCCCTATGATTGAAACGCTGGGTTAGTGAAAACTTATCCAAACATTCCTAAACAAATCTGACGCGTGCCATGGAGAATAGGTTTTTTAATTAAAAATAGTGTTTTGGCTAATTTTTTTTTTTTTGAATCTATCTTTGAAATATGATGATCAAAGGTCAAATTTCAGGAAGTCCCATAAAAGAATAACCATATTAAACATAACTAGAAGGAAGACAGTCCGATTTGTGTTGATGTTGATATTTTTATCAACAAATACAATCCCTGACTAATTTCCATTTTACTGCAAAAGACATTTTGAATGATCGTGGTGAAAAGTGGAATCTCATATAATCCGGGCCGTAATAGACAAGTCATGACGAGAAAAATGTGAAGAGGAGAATTCAAGACAAAGTAATATAACAGAAGCATGTTCAACTGATTTGCCCAAGCGGAGAGAACTAATGTGGGAGACACTAGTGCAAATTTAGAAAACATTACCCGTAAGCAAAATAAGAAAGACGGAAAGAGAGACATACCTTGCGTTCAGTCTGAAGAGTCTCTATTTCCTCTTTGAATGCTTTATTTTCCATCTGCCAAAGAAAATGTAACGAATTGAATTAAAGTATTAATGACGTAAGAGTAAATAGGTGACTACGCCAAGATTTTGTAACAAAAAACTTGAAGCATTCTTACCTTCTTCTCTTCCGTTATTTTAAGAAGTAAATCGCAATAAAATTTCACATCAATCTGCAGGGAAGAAGTTACTATTAGATTCACATACTGCTGATGACATTCTGATGGGACATTGGTAAGATAAAATATAAGATCAAAAGTCATACACATTATCAGTGTCTTATGTTTTAAGAACTGTATATCACTTAAAGCTGTTTATCAGTCCGGGAGTTTTCCTAAAAGTAGGAGATCTACTACTTTTAGAAGATAACATTTTCGTGTTCCAATTACTTTAAACCATAATCAACGTAAATTCCCTTCAATGTTCATGTAAAGATACCAAGAGGCATAGTAAGTGGTCTTCTACATTTTAGCCACTTGTCCGCAAGTAATCGTAAAATTCAGGTCAAGGTCAGGATTTTCTGAGCCGAGAATTCTCGAAATCTAATCGATGAAAGTTCTTTAAACAACACACTATTTTTCAAGTACTATTGAAGTAAACGAATACTTATATCCAATGTGGAACTGAAACTTCGAACAAATTTCCCAGCCGTTTTAAGTTTGACCCACACACTAAGTCTGTGAGAGCATTGGGGAAGTATGGGTAATATCGCAAAATGGCGACCTCCATGATTTTCTATTTCCTACTTCTTGGAGATATTTTATCTCCTACTTTTAGGAGATTTCCCGGACTGTTTACTCGCATCTCGGGTTCTGTCACTTCGGAATATGTACTGGCGCTGGCCAACATGGAATATCAATTAGCGTAGAAGAATTTATTATGAATATGCATTTTGAAATGTGGTGGAAATGACTTATTTATCTTAATTTTCAAATATGTGAAGTTCTGGTCTGTCAGTTATTAGGAAAGCAGTTAACAACAACATATGACATGGTTTGGCGTTGAAAGTTTTATATATTTGATGGGTCTGCCCGTAGAGAACTTTCCTAGAAACTTAGAATCCGTCGATAAAAATCAAAAATAATACACATTGAAGTAACTTATATTTCAAGAACTTACCATTCCATCCTTTAATAATTCCTTTAGTTTGATGAGAAATACTTTGGAATCCTTAAGGAAGGAATAGTGATATTCAAATGTATTTAAACTGTTTCCACAACAAACAAGAGATATATTAGAATGCAAGAAATAGGTACAGCATAAATATTGAAATATTTGTTTAACATATATTGGAGTTCATCATGATACGTAACTGATAATCAACAGGTTTGATGAAGAAAATAATTTCAGCCGTACCTGTTTGTCGAATTGGAATTCACGAACCATCGATTGTAGCTCGTCAACCTGAAACTACGTTGTAGAAAAAGGTAAACAATCGATGGTAATTAATGGAACATTCCACATTCATGCAAAATGCAGATAGATATACTTTTGCTAAACATATCAAAGAGCTATTGGGTAATCTCTCTTTCAAGCAGCAAGCAAGAATATTTAATGAAAGGTCACAGTGGCAAATGGACAAAATCAGCTAGAAATCAACAAATTTGCGAATAGTGTAGTAAGGCCATGATAAAGATTGACAAAATTCTCAAACCAAACTTATCTAATATCGGATACCATTTTGGTGGCGGATAAAGAATACTTTTAAAGAAGTTGTCTCCTTGAAGGAGGTGCGCCATGATATTCCTAGATTATGTCTTAAAATAAATATTACGAAATTCGGCAAATACTGTAAATGTTATCATCATCATAATTACCTGATGGTTTTCATACAGTATTCTTAGGAAGTTCATAAGATCCTCACATGTTATCTAAAAAACATTTGAAAACGATGTTTATTGTGATTTCTTTATTGTGATGCAGGCAATATTTTCTAATATAACATTTGCTATAGTTCAGCTAACCTTTTTCTTGAGATACATCTCTTCTAATAATTGTCGGCGCTCAGTCTTTAAAAGCTAAAATTGATAGAATAAGAAAATATATGTTTCAACGATTGATGTAAATGGTATTACGCCGACAGCATTTTTCAGTATATTTATGTAAAATTCTAAGCTTATGACATTTTCGGAATGTCCTGGTTGTATTTCAGCTGTTTATCATACTTTCACTGAAGGACTCCCACTTTTTTGGTGCACAATAATGAAATATTGCCTTGGTCTGTAAGCGATTATATACTGTATATTTTCGAAAAATATTAGTTTGCGTTCCAATGACACTGCCCTTGTTCTTATCATGCTCTCCAGTTGATATTTTCCTTCCCTGTATGAATTTTCCACACAAGTAGATAAGTAAAATCTCAACTAAGTCTAAACTTAATTACCAAATTAGTTTCTCTTACCTACCTTACCGCTCTAATCTCATGACTGAATATTGTAGCTTCGTGAATTAGCTTGTATCTTTTTTTCCTGTCTCACGAAAATTATGTTGCCTCCTTCCCACTATTTCACCTAAGCTCCATCCCATTTTTCCCAATTGTCCTTGTCCAAGTTGTTCTCGATCGTCCTCCTTTCCTGCTTCCCTCCGGGGTCCAAAACAATGCGAGTTTTGCATAAATATCATTCTCTCTCCTTAGCACATGCCCAATTTATCTCCATCTCTTTGTTTAAATTGTCTTTCTAATTGGCATTGTCTGTGTTCTTACATATGATTAATCATTACTGATCTACATTGGTCATCTCATTTTCATGATTTTTCTCGTGCAGTTCCTTTCACATATGTCAAGTTTATTTCCGTCTGGTGTATTGAACTTCCAGGTTTCCGAACTATAAATTATCACTGATATAACAGTGGTGTGAAAAATTATAAATTGGTTTTCTCTCATATATCTTCGAATCCCATATTTTACTAAGTTGCTTAAATGT
This sequence comes from Chiridota heheva, assembly GCA_020152595.1. Taxonomy (NCBI): domain Eukaryota; kingdom Metazoa; phylum Echinodermata; class Holothuroidea; order Apodida; family Chiridotidae; genus Chiridota; species Chiridota heheva. Next base: position 24,217 of record JAIGNY010002037.1, read on the forward strand.
GGTCTATACTAAGGAGATTCTCCTTCTTATGTCATCTTCGGTGCCTCCGTCCTTATACAATGTTGCGCCCAGGTATACACACTTGTCTACATCTTCTAGCCTTCTATCTGATACAGTTATTACTATTCGCTGTTTTTGTTCATTGTCTTTGGTCTTCTTTTCATTCATTTTATATGACATAAGTTCCAATTTCATATGGTTGAAACTAAAGCAATATCATCAGCGTAATCTAGATCTTTCGATGTTATAAACATATTCCATATGATTCAAAGTCTACGGTTGTCTGTGGTTGTCTTCATAAACCATGAAGGAATGCTAGGATGAAGAGAAATCCTGACATTGCACATCGTTGTCTGAAAATGAACCAGCCCGATAATTTTCCATCAAAGTCTACCGCGCTGTCACTTCCTTCATATCAATCATGTATTAGGTTGATATATTTTTTCAGGATTCCGCATTGCACATCCCTGTCTGACTCCGGTGTTGATAATAAACCAGTTTGATAATTTTCCATCAAAATCTACCGCGCTTTCACTTCCTTCATACCAGTCATGTATCAAGTTGATATATTTTTTGGGATTACATTTAATTATTTTCTATAACATATTTATGTTAACACTGGCGAAAGCTATTGTAAAATCAAAGTTTAGATACAGTGGTGCTCTCCATTCAATGCTCTGCTATATCATGTTTCTTAATGTGAATATCTGTTCAACTCTCAATGTATTATCTGTTGCATCTTTAATTCTATCAATAATTAGGATGGATATGTGCGCGTTATAAATCTTATTTATTATTATAATTATCCTTCCCAAAATTTGTTCCCAGTTGGTAATATCCCTTTGAAATTGTCCTATCTTGTGATATCACCTTTTTGACACTACCACGATTATCCTCTTTAAAAAAGAAATGTCTCCATTTCCTCCATTGTCTTCATAAATAACCCTGTTAATAATTCTTTCGAACTTTCACTGCTACCTTTTCACATATCTGTTGTTATTTCATCTATTCCAGCTGCTTTTCCAATTTTAATTTTTGTTAACACCTTTGTCACTTCTTTGGTTGTGATTCTACTCTCAACTTTCTGTACCCCTTCTTCATATGGGTCCAATAACTCGTCGAATTAATAATTTATAGCCTCTATCAAGGGTTGGTTTAATGCGGATTAAAAAAAAAAAGTTCCTTCCATTTATCCATAATCTCATCTTCTCCTGTACTGTATCTCTTATACTGCACTTTTCTTTCTTCCTTTATAGCACAATTTCGTTGTAATCTTGTAGAAGCTACTCATGTAACCTCTGGATGCAGCTTCTTTCGCCTCGTTTGCTACATCTACCATTTTTCTGTCCGCACGTACTCCCCATTTCATCCTTTTCTCGTACTCACTTTGTTTGACCTGCCTTATACTGTTATAACTACAGATATATCATCTTTCATTTTTTATATTAAAAGCTTTCTCTTTTCGAGTGCACGCCATGGCTCCGCATATATACAGGGCTTATTTTAAGCCTTTTTTTTCCGAGTACTTTCATGTCTATCTTGTGTGCAGTTGCTATCTGTTTCCATTGTTGTCTGTGAATTGCATCATCACCTGGGTTTGAAATTTATCAGTCTCCTATAAAGGTTGTCTACCATTGACTGCCAAGGTCTATGCCCGGGTTTTATCCGGTTTTACTTCAATACCCATAGCCCTTTTGTTACTCTAGCCGCAAAGTACGAGCGATAACAGTTAGTAACTAGTATTTTCTCTCAAGCGCACTTATTACAAATGATACTTAAAACAAATGTTACGTTGATATAGTACAGCGTGGTATCTTTTTAATCACACATTTGTGTCCAGAGTTGGTGCTTTCGGTTATAGTTCTACTTCATAACATTTGAAGGAAAATAACATTCAAGCCAATAAATACAATTTCTGAAATATTGTTTGTTAAAATGTTTTCAAAATATCAAAATGTATGGTTAAGAAACCTTAGTTAAACATTAGTATATTACGTCAAAGAATACATTCAGCTTTTTTTATCAACTTTATGCTTTTTTGAATTAATGATGTAATAGAAACAATTTTCTAACCATTCTACAACCAAATAAAATATGTTATATATTTTGTAACAATTTATTTCAATGATGTTGAGAACACATTATCATGCTTGCTGGGAGGAATATTTACCCCGTCTGGATCGTGCAATGTCTGTACAGCAACGACGAAATCGTTTTTGATATCTGAAAAGTAAGTTTATTTTATTTACAGAATAATTATTTCGAATTGAAATATATCTGCATTACCCATTGTATATTCATTCCTGTGTGAAGTTTAAATGCACTGGCCCAAGTGCAAATCTAAACTGGAAATTATAACATCCTTAAATTAAAGATTGCAAATTATTTCTAAATATATTAATCAATGTATTTTCGAATACCATCATTTTAATTTGCATTTTCTGGATTGATACTCTTTGTTTTACATCCTTCCATCCCCTTCAAATTTAAATCCTTTCTATAAATGTGTAATGTATTCCCAGGTATAGCATCGAAAATTTGTATTGTCTTTCGGTATCTTAAACCTTTGCAGTTATACTCACACGATCGGAGATCAGATCACCTTTGAGGACTTCTAGAAACTGTTGGCCGTTTATCTGTAAGCAAAGATAGTCAAGTTAAGGGTTACCTAGGGTATGACTTAAGCCTAAAGAAATTGTTTGTTTGCCCTTTCTCGTAGAAAATTGTAAGAAGGGGAGGGGGAAGGGAGGGGGCAAAAATTGATTTTTCGCACTCAGGATTAAGTATCTAGAACATTTATAAACCAAAATTAAAATACTTCACTTCTTTTTAGCTTGTTGGTTCCTTTTATTTTGCGCAGTTTTAATATCTCACTCATGCATTTTGTGTGATGTGGGATTTTCTTTCCCTTGTATGACACACTCGTAACAAACAGACTGGACGACAATTCTAAAGCTATTGTGGGAGGTGGACTTCATTTTCTCCGCAGTAATATCAACATTATACAGGAAAACTTTACGAAGCGAAGGGATTTTGAAAATAATGAAAATAAAACGCCGCCCCTGTTTTCGGCAACTTAGGGGCGGCGGAAGAGGTAAACAAACAACTTTTTAGGCCTTATGCTATGACATGTTGAATGTGCACAGCATATGAATGTACAGTGCCATTCCAGACACACAAAAACTTCTAAAGCATTGTTTTACTTAATTCCCGCGTGACTAGTGTTCTGTTTTTACCATCATAAAATGCATAATTCTAGGATTTTCTTTCCAAAACAGAAATTTCTTCACATCATCAGCTGGACGATGTTCTTTACGTTATCACCATCTTTATCATCATTCTCAACATAGAAATAAATGATTGTACAAATCGACCTTTTTTCTAACTTCATAATTACTGGCTGTAGCTAAACGCTATTGAATGTTTAAACACGCTTCTATATTTGTATATTAAATTTATTTATTTTTGCAACATATACAACATAAGAGAAATACAATAGTTGACGTAAAATCCACACAAGAAGTCGAATACGAAAAAAAATCAAATGGAAAACAAAATTAGAAAAGAAATGCTTTAAAACACAAAATGAATTAAGCTTGGAAGAAGGAAAAAATAAGATAATCATATTGTAATGCAAAAAACACAACAATGTCCTACATCATCCAAAATATGTATGCCATACCTTTCCACCCATTCCCCTCTAAAAAAAAAAAAAAACTTTGGTAAAAAACACAAACCACATTGCTGGAATGAAGTGGGGTTTAAGTCAAACCCAAATTGCTGAATAGATATAAATGTTAAACTATTTAAGGGCAAGGAATTTCATGGATGAACCTCGCGATTGTTTGGACGGTAATTACATCTTGTGGCGACAAGATTATGTTATTGTATTGTCTTTGTGCAATAGGAGTAAAATCAATCATGAAATGAAAATAATATCTTTAATCTTTCTTCAAGTTTTATTCAAAGACAAACCAAAGCATATAGAAAACACACATATAAGAGTATTTAATTAAATTATTGATTTCATTTAATTTTATAACTTACTTGATAGCTGCTTCGCTTACCAAATGGGAAACCACATTACCGTAATCTAAAGTACAACATTTGTGAGTATATACTTACGGGAAATGCCATAAATTGTATTTTAATAGGTACATGTTTGCCTCTTAAGAAGCCTTGCTAATTCATACTAGTTTGCAGAGTAGTAAGATAAAGGTCATTACCTTTTCGACTTTAAGCAGTTTAAGAACACCTTTAAGGTATTGTTCCTTGTTGACCTACATGAATTTACAAAATTGAAAAGTTGTTTAAAGACCTATATCAATATATGCATGTATGTGTGTATGTACATTTAGAAAGCGCCTTTTCCAAAGGATGGAAAGCGTTCAAGAAGGTTACAAAAGAAAAAAAACATAACAAAGATAAGGAGACGGAACACAGAATAATGTCAAGTTGAAAGAAACAGGTGGGATTTTTGCAGTCTTTTGAATTGTCCAATAGAGGTGGCATAACGCACGTCTGAAGGATAGGCATTCCAAACAATTGGAGCCACTGCATAAAAGGCACATTAACCAGCTCCAGTGCAGGTGCGTCGTTTAACTAAGAAGTTTTCTGGGAGGAGCATTGAGTGCAAACAGGAACTAATGTAGAAGGTGGTTTGAAAACAAATATTAGGAGATTTGTGCATCAGTTTAAAAACGAGAAGTCCAATTTTGAAAAAATAATACATCGGCAGCAAATGTAGTTGTCTTACTAAAGAAGATGCATGTTCACGGTGATTCTTAAAAAAAAAAATCTTGCTGCCTTATTTTTCTACAAACGGCAATGCTGCCAATTTGAATACGTTATAATTAGAATTTCTTGCAACTTTAGTAAAAGTCTGTTTTCCCCAGGATTTTCCCACAGTTTTTATTTTCTCCTGTTTCTTAAACTTACCATCTTCTTGGATAAATACCATTGGAATTCTTCAACAATCAGAGCCCCAGCGGTCTGCAATATATGATGGTAAGAAGTGTGATGTTATTTCATGTTATATCTTTTTTCATTTTGTATATGTAGATAATGTCCTTTAAATGGAATATCACATGATCAAAACTCACTACTGTTTTCTTTGCAATGAGATTCCTGATCTTCGGTAAAACTATTGTTGCATTGTCGGTCTGCCGAAATGAAAGAAAAGGATGATATTCTGGTGTTTCTGAGTCTAATGTATAACATTCCAAAACCATGGTCAATTCTAACTTGCATGTATGATAGCAATTTATAGCCATTTATTTGTAACAATCGTAAGCAAAGATGACAGAAAAAGGATCTTTACAAAAAGAAAACAAAACGTTTCACTGTGCTTGTCTTTTTTAGAGAAAAGCCCATATATTCATAAGTCAAAAGACTAACAATTTTGTTAATAACAAAATACCATTTAGTGCTACAGAAATTCCTTCCTATTTGTGCAGCAGCATGACAACTGAAAACAGTCATTGATATATGATTCTAACAACTAAATTTGGTGTCAAGAGCTCATGTTTACCTTTGGTACGTATGGTCATTCCTTATAATCAATACGTATTCCTTTAATCACTTGTACATATTATGTTGGCTGATTGTAATTTAGGTGAGTAGCGTAACGGCAGCTTTAGTTAATGACATCGACAGTCACAACTTTAAATTAGAGGAGTAAAGCTCATTTCAAATGAAAAACAATTGCGGACCGACGCAGCACATTAATCTTCCGTCATTAGTGAGAGGGTATTTCTCTCACTTTCGCCAACAATCGAACAATCATAGGTCGAATATCTTTGAAAGGCGGTGAAACATCTCATGGATTTAAAATTGTTTACATACGCAGAATTGTAGGAAAGGGCTGGAACCCGATACGCATTTGCACGATTACAGATATAATCTTCTGAGAATTCCAAGCAATATATATAATAAATGGTTTCGGAACCTGGAAGGAAACGAAATATACCTACCGATGTTTCTGCTATGTTCCTTAAAACTTTCAGATATATTTCTGTGGAAATCTGAAAGATTTGTTAACCAAAAAATAGTTTAACATTTTTAAAATAAATACATATCGCATTTATCAGATACTTATCTACTAATACATACATGATCAATTACTATTATATAGTGTATATTTATTCAGGTGTTTCTTAAAAACATGGAAATGTTACGAGGGGATCAAGAATTGTAATACGTACCTTTTGTGTGCTATAAACGGCTACAACTGAATCTAGCAGTGACTGCCATTTAACCTATTCAATAAAAATATGCAAATGAAAAATATATGAGATTTAGGCGAAGCTGAAAGTGACATTATATACTCACATTCTGTCAGTCTGCTTGATTATTTATAGAAATATATATTTCATTTGTATAATAGCTTGAAACAATAATCAGTTAGTAAAGTAGATTTTGATGAAATATCCTAATAGCTTCCACATATAAATACTTTAATGGATTAAAATACGATATATTACAAGTTACAAAATAACTCATTGGGTAGAACTCTTGCAAATTTATGTAAATTATTTAAAACCATATGCGATTTTACAACCTTTTAAAATAAGCAAGGTATAAATATAAAGTTTTCACATTGCTGTTGGTCTTATTTTTCTTGCCCCAGAAATAATCGATAATGATGTATCCTTGATACTAAGCAAATGCAAAATGTGTCATCCACACTTTTAACATCTGAATACAGAAATGAATTGAGCCTATATTTCTCCTTTGCGTTTCTACACTTTTCCACTACAGTAGACGACGGATGATTGTTCTTTCCATTCTTCTTCTTGAAATGTTTAGTTTAATTGAATTCATTTCCCCGTAAATTCCATGATCCCATTCACACCTTGCAATTGTGTGTTTGTACTCTTCAAATGTTCAAAGTTTGAAATAAATACATTATAGCGTTACCGGAGTGCCATGCACCTGTTCTACCGTGATAGTTTCCTGTTAAAAAACAATGTTTATACGGTTTATCATACGATATATATCCAATTATATTATCACATGTAAGAGCCCAGACGCCTGTCCATTGATTGTTTCTTTGTTTACTTTTTAGGCTTTAACTTTGGTAGGCATGCTGTGTTAGGACTTTCCCCTCCCCTCCCATTTTTTTCCCCTCCAACCACCCTTCTTCAAAAAATGTTCCGAATAGTAATCGATTTCAAAACATACAGCTGTGGTAATTTAGATGAAATATTTTGGTAAGTTTAATGATTACCTTTACCGGTTTTGGTTCTTTAAGAACTTCTATTTTACTTTGTTGTCTTTTGGCTATGCTCTCAATGAAGAACTTCAAGGGTCGGGTGCTGAAAATAAACAAAGCATATCTAGAAATGATTTTTTTCTGACATACAACATTTGCCCTATGATAAGTGTAAAACTATTGAACTTCATTGCAAATCGTTCATATGGAATCTTAAGTATTGGTAAACATTGAAAAAGCAAAGGAAATAAACAAAATCAAACCCCTCAAAAGCAAATTTACCTAAACACTCATAATTGTCATTCACAAAAACATTAATAATGATTTTTGTCACCAGGAAGTTAGCGGTGAGGTACTTGTAACAATTTTATACTAAAACAACTCTTATACAGCATATTTAGTCTGTGTAACGTTTGCTTAATTAAATTTAAAGTTATGTTAATGAATAAGTTTATTTTTGTGATATTTCATCCGTTCTCATATATTTCATGTGTCAAAAAACATTCAAATTTTTAAATAAAAAACACTCTTTGAAGCACATTTTCCTGTGATCCAAATCCACCATTTTATTCTGAAAAAAATTGTGTCCATCCCAACAACATATATATTAGAAATACTTGGCTTTATCCCTCCAACTCTTTTTGAATTGTAACTTTTCATTTGTCTTTATCCATTTTTGTGATATCTCTAATGATCCTTTGCTATCCTAATGTTAAAGCCTTATGCAATGTTAAATATTTCAAATTGGAAATACGTCTGAGAAAAATATCTTTTCAAGGGGAAACTTAAAACTCATGACGATGCCTTCATTACTGTTATGGCTAAATAGTATCCATTCATTTTTGATACGTTACCACGCCGTTTTCGAAATGTTACAACTAGGGTTTAAGGCGCGAAACAGTAATTTTTGAAAATTAAAATGATTTTCAAATGATATTTTTATGTTTCACATGAATATTTAAAGTATTGGAATTAGAGACCACGAAATGTTATCATAACATCTGAACAAATCATGACTGCAATATTCTCGCTTGTTATAAGTTATTTCCAAAATGAATAATTGACATGACTGTACATATGTCAAAACAATGAATTTTTCACAACAATTATTATTTTTTGATATTTAATCTTTTATATACCCATGAGTGAGTGCATGTACTGAAAAGAGCTTCTTTCAACTTTTTATTAAGTACATGAGGATTTGAAATAGCTAGTTTTTTTATTTTTGTCGCTAACATTGAGTTGAGAATAGCAAAACATTCTTAAACAGTACAAATTTTAATTGAAAACTTACGTTCCAGACACTTTTTAATTCAAACTTTCATTTAGGCCCTAGGCCTACTGATTCATAAAAATAACATTTGAGTCCGATTCCAATGATGTTTAACACAAATATAAAAATAGGCCTAAGTTCTATACGGTCACACTGTTGTCACTGTATTGAATCATAAGGAAATGAGTCACAGCGTCAGTACAAACTGGACAACTGCTCACAAAACTTCAATTTAACTCGCGTAGGAAAAACAGTTTTTTAATTAAACACTCAAATTATTATAAAAAATGTAGGTATAAACAATTCCCAAAGATGAATCTTTTGAAACAAACAAGCAAACGGATAGAAATTTAAGCACTATTTCAATTGTTCAATGTAAAAACAACGCGAAGAACGATGGCGACGAGATCTAGGCCAGGGCAGCTGCTGTCGTGTCTATTGTGTGGTTATAAGTTATGCGTTTTACGCTTATATTCTCATCAGCCTGAAACACGTCTACAACATAGGGGTCAAGTACGGGTCACGTCATACTTTTCGCAATAGCTCAAAAACGGCGTGGTGAACCTATGTTATGGGAGTGGAAAAAGCATAGGTATTAGTACTACGCTTAATTGTATGCGCATCCAAAATTTCCCAAATAGCTAGGATTTTTCTTCCAGCCGTTTGAAGTTTCGCACGTATGTTATAAGGTATGGAGGCTGAAAAATGTGTCTGTGTTAATGGCGCTGACCATTGGTCAAATGTTCCCATTAGTGGGAACAAATTTGTTCCCATTAATAGGCATGCTACTGGACTGTTATTAGGTATGCTCCCGGAATGTATTATCACTCATACTAATCAAACACTTTCAAAAAGAAATTCAAATTTATAACCTTATTTTCTTCATTCGACACAAACAAAAGTAAAGAATATATAACATAATTTTAGGATTCGTTATTTATCCTGCTTCTTCAGAAATAGCTTACATGTTTGAAAAGAATTGTCGGTCGTTTCCATTTCTTTGTGGCCCTTTCTAAGAATTTGAAACATTTATATTGAAAATGAGAGACACACATTAAGTATAAAAGAAAGCTTACATGCATTGTTTGATCATTGTAATGTTGCCTAATTTCTTTATTACGAAAAGCAATGACCCTTTTAATAACATATTTGAAAATTGTATTAAGGTTGTACTCTTTTAAATAAAACCTATATGTTAAAAATTTTCAATACGTTTATTGTTAACATAGAACCACGTATCACTGCTTACATTCATAAAGCTAACTAAAGAAAGTGCGTTTCTTTGTATAATTAATCTATCGTCCTTTACCCTTTATGCCGATGAAAAAACCTTCTTTATAGTAGCATGAACCTTCCCAGTCTTTGCATTATAATACACTTATATCAATCAAAGTTATAGATTAGTTTACCATTAACAAGTTTCATTCATATTAAAAAGAACGTAACCTGGTAACGGTCATTGCAACCATATTACTTCCCCATATTAATGGAATTCATGTAGGTTTGTAATAATGCTAAATTCCTTAATGTTACAATTGATTCAAACATTGTCTTCATTGATAAAATTT
>JAIGNY010002038.1:0-18574 GCA_020152595.1 Chiridota heheva
ATGGCAACACCCTGCACAAAACAAATCATTGATTCTTGTTATTTGCAGCTTGTGCAGATGGATTGTATGGAGCTGACTGTACAGGGAAGTGCCATTGTGACGGGGAGGATGTCTGTCATCACGTGACCGGGATATGTCCTGGAAGTTGCGCGTCCGGTTGGTCAGGAAACAACTGTCAAACTGTTACCCTCTGAATATCTGCTGTTGTGTTGTGAATACTAGAGTACCTGTTCAAGTGGTGTCACACGCTTGTGAACTGGGGAGGGAGGGAGGGGGTAGGCCCGGATTTAAAGGAATAATCCCATGGCTTTTGTAAAATTGTATTTGAAAGAGCATACTTTTAGAGACAATGTGGTACAAAAATCAGGTTGATATCATATTCCGTTCAGGAGATATAGATTTTTAAATATAGTTTTGGTACAGTATAATGAATTTATGTTTGATTATGTCATAGAGGCAATTTCATTGTAAATGTTTATGTATTTCTTTGAACGTTAATTGGTACTTTATGTATTAAAAACAATTTTCCAAAAAGTTATTGAAGTAGGGTGTTTTTGGCAATGTATTTAAATACCAAACTTTCAACGTTTTATTTTTTCTAGCAGGTTTTACTAATGCAAAAAGGATGATAGATTTTAATGAAATACATCAACTTTTTGGAAGGACTTGTATTGCTGTGATGTCATACTGAACCTTTTCCTATTTGTTTATTGGCATTTTTTGTGAACTTTTAAATTTGAATATCTACTGGTAGGAATAAAACATCAACTTGATTTTTGTACTTAATTGTTTCTGAAATTTTTTATTCTTTTTTGGGAAGGTTGCGAGAAAAAAACATGGCAATATTTCAAAGATGTTAGCCTACTCAAAATTACGTTATTGACAACATTATTGAAGCCTTAAGTAATTAAAAACAAGCACAAATAAAGCAGATATAGGCTAAATAATTCCCACGTTCCCAACATAGAGGCAAAGTTAGAACGTATATCTTTCCATGCACTCATTTTTTTTTTTTTGATCGCTGATTGGCTAATGTGCTACATCGTGCGTACAGTACATGACGTCAGGCAGGTACTCTTAAACTCGATTGTATTCTTAAGTCTTCTGACTCAAGAGACGGCTTAAGCATTGGCGAGGTCATTAATCCTGTCACGTCATGATTATTGCAACAGTCTGCTTGTTGGTGCGTCACATGGGAACATCAAACGATTGCAGAGGATACAAAACAAAGCTGCACGTATTGTCACTAAAACATCAAAACGTGACAGTATTACAGTCGCGTTAAAGCATTTGCAATGGCTACCACTTGAAGCTAGAATCGAGTATAAAATATTGTGTTTAGCCTACCAGTGTATAAACGGATCAGCACCAGAATACCTCTGTGAGCTTCTGTCCATCTATCAGCCAAAAAGGTGTCTCAGGTCTAGTTAACAAGCAATTGCTGGATATACCAAAGTGGAGACTAAAATCTTTTGGTTACAGGTCTTTTACAGTGGTAGCCGCCAGAAAATGGAATGATATTCCGAAATCCATGAAAGACACTACATTTTTGAATACGTTTATATCTCAGCTCAAAACACATTTGTTTAAGAAGTATTATTGATTTTTATTATAATTTAATCTAATCGTTTATTTACATTAATCTTTCATTTTATTGTATAAGCGCTTTGAACATACTCCACAGTGTCGATTAAGCGCTATATGAAGGTTCCTATTATCATTATCATTATTATTATTATTAGTAGTATTATTATAACCTGGATCCGCTAATCAAATTGGTAGGGGTTGTGTACCGTGTGTTTGTTTGTTTGTTTGTTTGTCTGTCTCTTGGTAGGGGGTTGTGTACCGTTTGTTTGTTTGTTTGTCTGTCTGTTGGTAGGGGTTGTGTACCGTTTGTTTGTTTCTTTGTATGTCTGTTAGTAGAGATTGTGTACCGTTTGTTTGTTTGTTTGTCTGTCTTTTGGTAGGGGTTGTGTACCGTTTGTTTGTTTGTTTGTCTGTCTGTTGGTAGGGGCTGCGTACCGTTTGTTTGTTTGGTTGTCTGTCTGTTGGTAGGGGCTTGTGTACCGTTTGCTTGTTTGTCTGTCTGTTGGTAGGGTTGTGTACCGTTTGTTTGTTTGTTTGTGTGTCTGTCTGTTGGTAGAGGTTGTGTACCGTTTGTTTGTTTGTTCGTTTGTCTGTCTGTTGGTAGGGGGTTGTGTACCGTTTGCTTGTCTGTCTGTTGGTGGGGGTTGTGTACCGTTTGTTTGTTTGTAATCAGCATATCTCAAGAAGTAATAAATGGATTTTATTCAAATTTAATGCTTGGTTTTGTTAGTGTTTCAGGAAAAGATGATCAAAGGTTGTGGTAGAGTGGAACAAGGCAAGGAAATAAAAGATAGGGTGAGGATGCCTTGTGGGTATATTTCCATAGCTGTACAAGACCGTCCTACTCAGGACGTAAAACTCGGAAAACTTATTACGAAAGAAAATTTGCAATTAGTCTATGAAATAACATTGAATTTTGAGCAGAATTTTCACCAGATTTTTTGGTTGGGCGATGGGGGAGGAGGGGTGGGGGTGAATACTAGCCAATTGCAGTAATGCACAAGTATCGCACGCGTAACGACGTGAGGTCTCGTTTCCCGTTTAGGTCCCAAGTTTGATCAGGGTAAGGGGCGAAGCGCTGGAAGGGGCTAAAGGGGCAAAGCCCTAGGAAGCTCTGAAGATATTCCTCTTTTGATATCCCAAAATCATTCAAATTGAACACAAGATTCAAAAGTTCTGATGACAAGAAGGAACTTCTAACGATAAACTCTACTAACTGACTACTGTATTACTTCTCTGAAAAGAAAAAAAAAAATCGGGCGCAATACTGTGGTCTAGGGGTGAAGTCCTGGTGTCTGTTAGGGTACAAGGAAAAATTCCCCGGCTGAGGTATTTCTAGTTTTTGATACCCAAAAATGAAGAACGGCTGAACATCAAGACACAGAAGTAGCAACAATTCAATTTCTAAACAGGGAGAGGGGAAATTTCACCTAACAATTGAGAAAGTTAGGGCAAAATACTACTCGACATATTCCAGTATTTTGATCCAAATTTTTGAAAAGGATCACAAGAGCATTAAAAACCAAGCAAAATACAGTGCGTACTGTTCTGCCTGATAGTTCTCTGCCAATATTGCGCACCACATTAATGTAAATCCTTTAAGAAAAATTGTAAATAAAAGTAGGAATCTTATTGGGTCAAAGCAGTGACGTAGTCAGCATTCAAAAAGTGAGAGGGTCAACACGGGATAGGTTGTGAATGGTGTGGGCTTGATCGGAATGGTGGGCTGGATGACGTGGAGTTTGTTATCAATTTGGGAGTCCCACGAGGTTTGCCTGCGGCCACGAACAAGGGAAGCGATAAGCGGTTTGATGTCAGAGAGGGTTTTAGGAAAAGGGGTAGGGAAAAGGTCAAGGGCAAGCTTAACGGCTGCATCAGCCCTGTCATTGCGAGGGAAGCCAACATGGCTGGATATCCAAAAGAAAATAATATTTTTTTCCTGCGGAGGGTGGGGTAGGGCGTTGGGAAGAATGAGGTGGTATGTGGGATTATCCCATTTAATATTGAATAATAAAGTAAATACAGCCTTGGAGTCGAAGAAGATGGCAAAGTGGCTGAGCGGAGAGTACTCAATAAAGGTGAGGGCGAGGAAGATGTGTTTAATGGTGCGCGTGTTTAATACGCGCACCATGTGATTACAAAATAATTTTGTCTGTATATATGATATTGTAAATGTGACAAAGCGTCACACAATTTTATGGATGGATGTACAATACTCAATCTGCAAATAATTAAATCAAATAACTTTATTGAACATTTGTCACAAATTCAAAAAAGGGCACGTATCATACGTGCTTTACATGAAAGAAATGCGCGCGCGTATTACTGCTTACATTTCCCCCTCAAACCTGCACCTGGTTGGCTGGGAAACAAAAGGAAAGTTCCCCAGCATTTGATTGGTCGAAGTACTGAAGAAATTACGTTTGGCTAAACTCGGTTTGTAAAGGTCTATAATCGCTTACAGTAGGCCTAAGTGTCAAATTATGTTTCAAAACCGCCCTGCATAGCAAAAATAAAACACGTTCCGTACGATGAACAATCTACTAATTTCAAATCTGAATCGTCAATTTTCAGAAATCCAATAATGTAAATAATGTCACATGGCCGAAATTCATGTGTACATAATGGACCAATCGTGGTACTAGGGTAACCTTATCGACCAATTGAATACAGTCTGCACAATTCGCGCAGAGTGTGAGACAAAGTGTTTGAAAAACAATGCTTTTGAACGATCATCATAATGCACTTTGCATGAAGATAATACACATGTGCATTGTTGCAAACAACTTTTCCTCCAGCAAACTGTAAGTGAAGAAATCGCATTCGGCTAAAATCGGTTTACAATAATGATACTAATAATGTGTGTTTGTTTGTTTGATGAGGTCTTAACGGCACCACGACAACGAGGGTCAAATTGTGCCTGAGAGGTCAGATCATTTTAGAGGTAGGAAGGAAAGAAACCAGGGGGAGAATGAGAGAAATTCAAGAACAAAAGCCAGAAAGCTGTGATCGAGAGGGGGTGCATGGGTAAAACAAAAACAAAGTAGAGAGGGTGGAAGAGGAGAATTAAATATGGTTGTAGAGGATGCATGATGAAGGAAGGAGATTATTTTTTCCCGAGGATTTTCTGGAAGAACTCAGCAATTGAGTTGTGGGGAGCGAGGAAGCTCTGGGAAGGTTGTACAGGGGGCAAGCAAGGAGAACGTGTTGGATTGTGAGGATGCAGTGGCAATTGTTACAGAGGGGTTGGAGGGAACCAATAATGAGGTGGGAGTAAGTGAGGTGGGTGTGACCAATTCTAAGACGGGTAATATGAACGTTGTCGATACGAGAAAGGTTGTTGATGGTGGATTTGATCGGGATTGTGGGCTGGATGACATGGAGTTTGTTATCAATTTGGGAGTTCCATGAGGTTTGCCAGCGGTCACGAACAAGGAAAGCGATAAGCGGTTTGATGTCAGAGAGGGTTTTGGGAAAAGGGGAAGGGAGGAGGTTGAGGGCAAGCTTAGCGGCTGCATCAGCCCTGTCATTGCCAGGGATGCCAACATGGCTAGGTATCCAGAAGAAAAGAACACTTTTCCTGCAGAGAGTGGGAGAAAAGAATTTCCGGAGGAGTAGATGGCAGGTGAGGTTATCCCATTTAAGATTGAGTAATGAAGTAAGAACAGCCTTTGAGTCGGAGAAAACGGCAAAGTGACTAAGAGGAGAGTACTCAATAAAGTTGAGGGCGAGGAGAATGGCCTTAGCCTCGGCTGAAAAAATGGATGAGTAGTCAGGAAGTCTGCTACTGAGGGTGGTGTCTTGGATGATGGCAGCAGCAGCTGTCTTGCTGCCTTCCTTGGAGCCATCAGTATAGATGGAGGTGTAATTTGAGAGTTGGTCTTTGATTTAGTTGTAGAGATTAATGAAGAGGTTAGGCTGAGTTTGAGTTTTGTGATAAGTGGAGAGGTCTAGGTGGACAGAAGGGAGAGGGGTGGCCCAAGGAGGAAAAGTGGGCCAGGAGTAGGTGCCGAGAGTGGCGGGGTTGATGCCAAGATGGAAGAGGTCTGATATAATGCGTAAGCTAAAGGGAGGTGATAGGGTTTTAGTCCTATCAAAGAGGGAGGAGAAATTGGGGTACCTAATGAGGTTGTAAACAGGGTTTTGGGTTTGGTGAGGACTCTAAAAGCATAGGAGAGGCTAAGCTTTTTACATCTAAGTAGAAAGGGGGGTTCGTTGGCTTCAACATGTAGGCTGGTGATTGGGGAGGTCCTGTAGGCTCCTAGACAAAGCCTGAGGGCTTCATTTTGGATGGTATTGATGTGGTTGAGGTATGAGTTGTGAGCGACACAGTAGACAATATTGCCATAGTAAAGCTTGGCACGAATGGTGAGCCTGAATATTTTGAGGAGAGCATAGCGGTTCGCTCCCCAAGTGGTGTTGGAAAGCAGTCGGAGGAAGTTGAGGGAGCTGTTGCATTTTAGTTTCAGATTGGTGATGTCTTGCTTGTAGGTGAGCTTGGGGTCTAGAGGTGATGTCTTGCTTGTAGGTGAGCTTGGGGTCTAGAGTTAGAACAAGGAACTTTGTGTGTTCAACTTTAGGGATGCGATTCCCATTGAGCACAAAGTTCGGGTTGGGGTGGAGGTTGTTGAAATGACAAAAGTGCATGCAGACTGTCTTGTCTTTGGAGAATTTAAAACCGCTATTGTTGCTCCAGACTTGCAGCTGGTTGAGGCTGGTTTGGAGCCTATTTTCAACAATAGGAAAGCTAATAATAATGATAATATTAATAATGATAATAATAATGATAATGATAATAATAATAATAATAATAATAATAATAATAATAATAATAATAATAATAATAATAATAATAATAATAATAATAATAATAATAATAATAATAATAATAATAATAATAATAATAATGATGATGATGATGATGATGATGATGATGATGATGATGATGATAATAATAATAATAATAATAATAATAATAATAATAATAATAATAATAATAATAATAATAATAATAATAATAATAATAATAATAATAATAATAATGATAATAATAATAATAACAATAATAATAATAATCAGATAATAATAATAATAATAATAATAATAATAATAATAATAATAATAATAATAATAATAATAATAATAATAATAATAATAATAATAATAATAATAATAATAATAATACTAATAATAATAATACTAATAATAATAATAATAATAATAATAATAATAATAATAATAATAATAATAATAATAATAATAATAATAATAATAATAATAATAATAATAATAATAATAATAATAATAATAATAATGATAATAATAATAATAATAATATTAATAATAATAATAATAATCAGTAATGATGATGATGATGATGATGATGATGATGATGATGATGATGATGATGATGATGATGATGATGATGATGATGATGGTGGTGGTGGTGGTGGTGGTGGTGGTAGTAGTAGTGGTGTTGATGTTGGTGGTGGTGGTGATGTTGGTGGTGGTGGTGATGGTGGTAGTGTTGGTGGTGGTGGTGGTGGTGGTGGTTGGAGTAATGGTAGTGGTGGTGGCGGCGGCGGCGGCGACGGAGGCCAAAGTAGTGGCGGCAGCAACGCTGCTGTTGCTGATGATGATGATGATGATGATGATAATATGATGATGATGATGATGATGATGATGATGATGATGATGATGATGATGATGATGATGATAATTTTTGATGATGATGATGATGATGATAATTTTGATGATGAAGATGATGATGATGATGATGATGATGATGATGATGATGATGATGATGATGATGATGATGATGATGATGATGATGATGATGATGATGATGATGATGATGATGATGATGATGATGATGATGATGATGATGGACAGGTTCAAGTGGAATAAATATATGGTAGGGCACAATCAAGCATGTTGTCGTTGAGTCCTAGTAAGATGATCTTGCTTGACCTCTGACCTAACCCTTTAAGCTGTACAGGTACAAGTCGTATAAATATATGGTAGGGCACAATCAAGCATGTTGTTTTTGATTCCTAGTAAGATGGAATTGCTTGACCCCTAAACTAACCCTTTAAACTAGACAGGTTCAAGTCGAATAAATAAATGGTAGGGCACAATTAAACATCTTGATTTTGAGTTCTATTTGGATGGACTTGCTTGACCTTGAACTAATCTTTCAAGCTGGACAGGTTCAAGTCGTATAAATATATGGTAGAGCACAATGAAGCATGTAGTTTTTGAATCCTAGTAAGATGGACTTGTTTGAACCCTGACCTAACCCTTTAAGCTGTACAGGTACAAGTCGCATGATCATATGGTAGGGCACAATCAAGCATGTTGTTTTTGAGTCCTAGTAAGAAGGACTTGCTTGAGCCCTGGAATAACACTTTAAACTAGACAGATTCAAGTCGTATAAATATATGGTAGGGCACAATCAAGCATGTTGTTTTTGAGTCCTAGTAAGATGGACTTGCTAGACCCCTGAACTAACTGGACAGGTTCAAGTCGTATAAATATATGATAGGGCAAAATTAAGCATGTCGTTTTTGAGTCCTAGTAGGATGGACTTCCCTAAACTAACCCTTTAAACTGGACTGGTTCAATTTGTATAAATTTATGGTATGGCACAATCAAGCTTGTTGTTTTTGAGTCCTAGTAAGATGGACTTGCTTGACCCCTGACTAATTCTTTAAACTTGACAGGTTCAAGTGTATAAATATATGGTAGGGCACAATTAAGCATGTTGTTTTTGAGTCCTAGTAAGATGGACTTGCTTGACACTTAACTAACCCTTTAAAATAGACAGGATCAAGTCGTATAATTATATGGTATATACAATTAAGCATGTTGTTTTTGAGTCCTAGTAAGATTGACTTGCTTGACCCCTGACTAAGTCTTTAAAATGGACTCGTTCAATTCGTATAAATATATGGTAGGGCACAATCAAGCATGTTGTTTTTTGAGTCCTAGTAAGATGGACTTGCTTGACCCCTGAACTAACCTTTTAAGGTGGACATATTCAAGTCGTATAAATATATGGTAGGGCACAATCAAGCATGTTGTTTTTGAGTTCTAGTAAGATGAAGTTGTTTGCCCCTAACTAACGCATTAAACTGGACTTAGTCAAGTCGAATAGATATATCGTAGGGCACAATTAAGCATGTTCTTTTTTAGTCCTAGTATGACGGACTTGCTTGATCCCTGAACTAACCCTTTAAACTGGACGGGTTCAAGTTGTATAAATATAAGTTAGGCGCAAAATCAAGTCTGTTGTTTTTGAGTCCTAGTAAAATGGTTTTGTTTGACCCCTGACTAACCCTTGAAACTGGACAGGTTTACGACGAATAAAGATATGATAGGGCAAAATCAAGCATGTTGTTCTTGAGTCGCAGTAAGATGGACTTGCTTGACTCCTGAACTAATCTTTTAAGCTTGACAAGTTCAATTCGAATAAATATATGGTAGGGCACAATCAAGCCTGTTGTTTTTTAGTCCTAGTAAGATTGATTTGCTTGACCCCTGACTAACCCTTTAAACTGGACAGGTTCAAGTCGAATAAATATATGGTAAGGCACAATTAAGCATGTTGGTTTTGAGTCCTAATAAGATGTACTCGCTTGACCTCTAAATAACCCTTTAAACTGGACAAGTTCAAGTCGTATAGAATATATGGTAGGGCACAATTAAGCACGTTGTTTTTGAGTCCTGGTAAGACGGACTTGCTTGAGCCCTGGAATAACATTTCAAGCTGGACAGGTTCAAGTCGTATAAATATATGGTAGAGCACAATGAAGCATGTAGTTTTTGAATCCTAGTAAGATGGACTTGTTTGAACCCTGACCTAACCCTTTAAGCTGTACAGGTACAAGTCGCATGATTATATGGTAGGGCACAATCAAGCATGTTGTTTTTGAGTCCTAGTAAGAAGGACTTGCTTGAGCCCTGGAATAACACTTTAAACTAGACAGATTCAAGTCGTATAAATATATGGTAGGGCACAATCAAGCATGTTGTTTTTGAGTCCTAGTAAGATGGACTTGCTAGACCCCTGAACTAACTGGACAGGTTCAAGTCGTATAAATATATGGTAGGGCAAAATTAAGCATGTCGTTTTTGAGTCCTAGTAGGATGGACTTCCCTAAACTAACCCTTTAAACTGGACTGGTTCAATTTGTATAAATTTATGGTATGGCACAATCAAGCTTGTTGTTTTTGAGTCCTAGTAAGATGGACTTGCTTGACCCCTGACTAATTCTTTAAACTTGACAGGTTCAAGTGTATAAATATATGGTAGGGCACAATTAAGCATGTTGTTTTTGAGTCCTAGTAAGATGGACTTGCTTGACACTTTAACTAACCCTTTAAAATAGACAGGATCAAGTCGTATAATTATATGGTATATACAATTAAGCATGTTGTTTTGAGTCCTAGTAAGATTGACTTGACCCTGACTAAGTCTTTAAAATGGACTCGTTCAATTCGTATAAATATATGGTAGGGCACAATCAAGCATGTTGTTTTTTGAGTCCTAGTAAGATGGACTTGCTTGACCCCTGAACTAACCTTTTAAGCTGGACAGGTTCAATTCGAATAAATATATGGTAGGGCACAATCAAGCCTGTTGTTTTTTAGTCCTAGTAAGATTGATTTGCTTGACCCCTGACTAACCCTTTAAACTGGACAGGTTCAAGTCGAATAAATATATGGTAAGGCACAATTAAGCATGTTGGTTTTGAGTCCTAATAAGATGTACTCGCTTGACCTCTAAATAACCCTTTAAACTGGACAAGTTCAAGTCGTATAGAATATATGGTAGGGCACAATTAAGCACGTTGTTTTTGAGTCCTGGTAAGACGGACTTGCTTGAGCCCTGGAATAACATTTCAAGCTGGACAGGTTCAAGTCGTATAAATATATGGTAGAGCACAATGAAGCATGTAGTTTTTGAATCCTAGTAAGATGGACTTGTTTGAACCCTGACCTAACCCTTTAAGCTGTACAGGTACAAGTCGCATGATTATATGGTAGGGCACAATCAAGCATGTTGTTTTTGAGTCCTAGTAAGAAGGACTTGCTTGAGCCCTGGAATAACATTTTAAACTGGACAGGTTCAAGTCGTATAAATATATGGTAGGGCACAATTAAACTTCTTGATTTTGAGTTCTATTTGGATGGACTTGCTTGACTCTTGAACTAACACTTTAAACTGGACAGGTTCAAGTCGAATAGATAAATGGTAGGGCACAATTAAGCATGTTGATTTTGAGTCCTAGTAAGATAGACTTGCTTGACCCATGACTAACCCTTTAAACCGGGCAGGTGCAAGTCGTTTAAAAATACGTTAGGGCACAATCAAGCATGTTGTTTTGTAAGTCCTAGTAAGATGGACTTGCTTGACCCCTGAACTAACTGGACAGGTTCAAGTCGTATAAATATATGGTAGGGCAAAATTAAGCATGTCGTTTTTGAGTCCTAGTGGGATGGATTTCCTTGAACTAACCCTTTAAACTGGACTGGTTCAATTCGTATAAATATATGGTATGGCACAATCAAGCTTGTTGTTTTTTAGTCCTAGTAAGATGGACTTGCAGGACCCCTGACTAATTCTTTAAACTGGACAGATTCAAGTCCTTTAAATATATGGTATGGCAAAATCAAGCTTGTTGTTTTTTGAGTCCTAGTACGATGGACTTGCAGGACCCCTGACTAATTCTTTAAACTGGACAGGTTCAAGTGTATAAATATATGGTAGGGCACAATCAAGCATGTTGTTTTTGAGTCCTAGTAAGATGGACTTGCTTGACACCTAACTAACCCTTTAAACTAGACAGGATCAAGTCGTATAAATATATGGTATATACAATTAAGCATGTTGTTTTTGAGTCCTAGTAAGATTGACTTGCTTGACTCCTGACTAACTCTTTAAAATGGCTCGTTCAATTCGTATAAATATATGGTAGGGCAAAATCAAGCATGTTGTTTTTTGAGTCCTAGTAAGATGGACTTGCTTGACCCCTGAACTAACCTTTTAAGGTGGACAGATTCAAGTCGTATAGATATATGGTAGGGCACAATCAAGCATGTTGTTTTTGAGCTCTAGTAAGATGGAGCTGCTTGCCCCTAACTAACGCATTAAACTGGACTCAGTCAAGTCGAATAAATATATCGTAGGGCACAATTAAGCATGTTGTTTTTTAGTCCTAGTATGACGGACTTGCTTGATCCTTAAACTAACCCTTTAAACTGGACGGGTTCAAGTCGTATAAATATAAGTTAGGCGCAAAATCAAGCCTGTTGTTTTTGAGTCCTAGTAAAATGAATTTGTTTGACCCCTGACTAACCCTTGAAACTGGACAGGTTTACGACGAATAAATATATGATAGGGCAAAATCAAGCATGTTGTTTTTGAGTCGCAGTAAGATGGACTTGCTTGACTCCTGAACTAATCCTTTAGGCTTGACAGGTTCAATTCGAATAAATATATGGTAGGGCACAATCGAGCATGTTGTTTTTGAGTCCTAGTAAGATTGATTTGCTTGACCCCTGACTAACCCTTTAAACTGGACAGGTTCAAGTCGAATAAATATATGGTAAGGCACAATTAAGTATGTTGGTTTTGAGTCCTAATAAGATGGACTTGCTTGACCCCTAAATAACCCTTTAGGCTGGACAGGTACAAGTCGTATAAATATATGGTACGGAACAATCAAGCATGTTGTTTTTGAGTCCTAGTAAGATGGACTTGCTTGAGCCCTGATATAACTTTTTAAGCTGGACAGGTTCAAGTCATATGAATATATTGCAGAGCACAATCAAGCATGTTGTTTTTGAAACCTAGTAAGATGGACTTGCTTGACCCTTGACTAACCCTTTAAACCTAACAGATTCAAGTCGTATAAAAAAGGTTGAAGCACAATCAAGCATGTTGTTTTGGAGTCCTAGTAAGATGGACTCCCTAGACCCCAGAACTATCTGGACAGGATCTAGTCGTATAAATTTATGATAACGAAAAATCAAGCATGTTGTTTTTGAGTCCTAGTATGATAAACTTGCTTGAACCGTGAACTAACCCTTTAAAATGGACTGGTTCAAGTCGTTAAAATGTATGGTAGTGCACAATCAAGCATGTTGTTTTTGAGTCCTAGTAAATGGACTTGCTTGAACCCTGACCTAACCCTTGAGGCTGTACAGGTACAAGTCGTAGAAATATATGGTAGAGCACAATCAAGCATATTGTTTTTGAGTCCTAGTAAGATGCCCATGCCTTGAATCCTGAACTAACCCTTTAAACTGGACAGGTTCAAGTCGAATGAATATATGGTACGGAACAATCAAGCATGTTTATTATGAGTCCTAGTAAGATGGACTTGCTTGACCCCTGACCTAGCCCTTTAAACAGGACAGGTTCAAATCATATGAATATATTGTAGAGCACAATCAAGCATGTTGTTTTAAAAACCTACTAAAATGGACTTGCTTGAAACCTAACTAACCCTTTAGGCTGCACAGGTACAAGTCGTATAAATATATGGTACGGAACAATCAAGCATGTTGTTTTTGAGTCCTAGTAAGATGGACTTGCTTAAACCCTAAAGTAACCTTTTAAGCTGGACAGGTTCAAGTGAAATAAATACATGGTAGGGCACAATCAAGCACGTTGTTTTGAGTCTTAGTAAGATGGACTTGCTTGACCATTGACTAACCCTTTAAACTAAACAGGTTCAAGTCGTATAAAAATCAGTTAGGGAATAATAAAACATGTTGTTTTTGAATCCTAGTAAGATGGACTTTCTAGACACCTGAACTAACTAGACAGGATCAAGTCGTATAAATTTATGGTAGGGCAAATGAAGCATGTTGTTTTTGAGTCCTAGTAAGATAAACTTGCTTGAACCGTGAACTAACCCTTTATTCTGGACTGGTTCAAGTCGTACAAATATATGGTATGGCACAATCAAGCATGTTTTTTTTAGTCCTATTAAGATGGACTTGCTTGACCCGTGAACTAACCCTTTAAGCTGGACAGGTTCAAGTCGAATAAATATATGGTAGGGCACAATCAAGCATGATGTTTATGAGTCCTAGTAAGATGGACTTGCTTGAACCCTGACATAGCCCGCTTGAAACCTAACTAACCCTTTAGGCTGGACAGGTACAAGTCGTATAAATATATGGTACGGAACAATCATGCATATTGTTTATGAGTTCTAGTAAGATGGACTTGCTTGAACCCTGAAGTAACACTTTAAGCTGGACAGGATCAAATCGTATAAATATATATGGTAGAGCACAATCAAGCATGTTGTTTTTGAGTCCTAGTAAGATGGACTTGCTTGACCCCTGAACTAACCCTTTAAACTGGACTGGTTCAAGTCGTATAAATATATGGTAGGGCAAAATCAAACATGTTGTTTTTGAGTCCTAGTAAGACGGACTTAGTTGACCCCCGAACTAAGCCTTTAAACTGGACAGGTTCAAGTCGTACATAGTCGGGCTTAATCTAGCATATGTTGCTGTCCTTTCTCCAAAATTTAAATCAAGTTTCATTTAATTCTTAGTGAATTTGTTTGAAATTTGCTTGGATCACTGATTGATGGCAAATTCATGAGGCAGTTATCTGGTTATAAGGACCTTCATTGGCCCTTTTAACATACGAACCCATTAAATATCTCAAGACATCGCATTGGTCCCATGTCAGTGGGTCCCTATTCATCGGGCCTGCATTTCAGTGGACCCCTTTAAATCAGATTCCACATTTCATATATCTGTTTCTGCCCCGCAGTGGCTCATTCCTTATGTCTCTTCTTGCCGGGCTTTCAATGGGATCGATTTATCGACTGGATTACGCTACCACAAACAAACCCATCTCTTTCAACTTGTTCCAAACACCAACGGTTAGCCATCTCGGCACATTATGATTAACTGTTAAAGTGCTGTTAAATCAGTGGCGAAACTAAGCGGGGCGCGGGGGAAGGAGGGGTGGGGGTGCGGGGGGAAGGAGGGGGAGGTGGAGGGTAATCCACTCCCCCTTCTGTGCCACGCCTCAACAGTTTTGTCAGAAAATGTATTCTCTATCAGTCTATAGTTGAAATAAAATGTGTTCGTAGCAAATATGAATTGTAAATCGTAAGAATCAATTAACTACTTTGCAGTGTTTTGTATATTTTATTTCTCCCAATCAAAAAGGCTCAGGTCAGTGGCATAGCTAAACGGGGAGGTGCTGAAATCAGTGGCATAGCTAAACGGGAGGTGCTGAAATCAGTGGCATAGCTAAACGGGGAGGGGCTGAAATCAGTAGCATAGCTAAATGGGGAGGTGCTGAAATAAGTGGAATAGCTAAACGTGGAGGGGCTGAAATCAGTGGCAAAGCTAAACGGGGAGGTGCTGAAATCAGTGGCATAGCTAAATGGGAAGGTGCTGAAATAAGTGGCATGGCTAAACGTGGAGGTGCTGAAATCAGTGGCAAAGCTAAACGGGGAGGTGCTGAATCAGTGACATAGCTAAACGGGTAGGTGCTGAAAGCAGTAATATAACTAAACGGGGAGGTGCTGAAATCAGTGGCATACCTAAACGGGGAGGTACTGAAATCAGTTGCATAGCTAAACTGGGAGGTGCTGAAATAAGTGGCATAGCTAAACGGGGAGGTGCTGAAAACAGTGACATAGCTAAATGGACGGTGCTGAAATCAGTAGCATAGCTAAACGGGGAGGTGCTGAAATCAGTGGCATCACTAAATGGAGAGGTGCTGAAATTAATGGCATAGCTAAACGGGGAGAGGTTGAAATCAGTGGCATAGCTAAACGGGGAGGGGGGGGTACTGAATTAGTGGCATAAAGAAACGGGGATGTGCTGAAATCAGTGGCATAGCTTAACGGTGATGTGCTGAATTCAGTGGCATAGCTAAACGGGGAGGTGCTGAAATCAGTGGCATAACTAAACGGGGAGGTGCTGAAATCAGTGGCATAGCTAAACGGCGTGGTGCTGAAAGCATTGACATACCTAAACGGGGAGGTGTTGAAAGCAGTAACATAGCTAAATGGAGGGTGCTGAAATCAGTAGCATAGCTAAACGGGGAGGTGCTGAAATCAGTGGCATAGCTAAATGGGGAAGTGCTGAAATTATTGGCATAGCTAAACGGGGAGGTGCTGAAATCAGTGGCATAGCTAAACGGGGAGGTGCTGAAAGCAGTTGCATAGCTAATTTCGGAGGTGCTGAAATCAGTGGCGTAGCTAACCGGGGTGGTGCTGAAATCAGTGGCATAGCTAAACGGGGTGGTGCTAAAAGCATTGGCATACCTAAACGGGGAGTTGCTGAAATCAGTTGCATAGTTAAACTGGGAGGGGCTGGAATAAGTGGCATAGCTAAACGGGGAGGTGCTGAAAGCAGTAACATAGCTAAATGGACGGTGCTGAAATCAGTAGCATAGCTAAACGGGGAGGTGCTGAAATCAGTGGCATAGCTAAATGGGGAGGTGATGAAATCAATGGTATAGCTAAACGGGGAAGGGCTGAAATCAGTGGCATAGCAAAACGGGGTCCTGAATCAGTGGCATAGCTAAACGGGGAGGTGCTGAAATCAGTGGCATAGCTAAACAGCGTGGTGCTGAAAGCATTGACATACCTAAACGGGGAGGTGCTGAAATCAGTGGCTAAACTAAACGGGGAAGGTGTTGAAATCAGTGGCATAGCTAAACGGGGAGGTGCTGAAAGCAGTGGCATAGTTAAACTGGGAGGTGCTGAAATAAGTGGCATAGTTAAATGGGGAGGTGTTGAAAGCAGTAACATAGCTAAATGGAGGGTGCTAAAATCAGTAGCATAGCTAAACGGGGAGGTGCTGAAATCAGTGGCATAGCTAAATGGGGAAGTGCTGAAATTATTGGCATAGCTAAACGGGGAGGTGCTGAAATCAGTGGCATAGCTAAACGGGGAGGTGCTGAAAGCAGTGGCATAGCTAATTTTGGAGGTGCTGAAATCAGTGGCGTAGCTAAACGGGGTGGTGCTGAAATCAGTGGCATAGCTAAACGGGGTGGTGCTGAAAGCATTGGCATACCTAAACGGGGAGGTGCTGAAATCAGTTGCATAGTTAAACTGGGAGGGGCTGGAATAAGTGGCATAGCTAAACGGGGAGGTGCTGAAAGCAGTAACATAGCTAAATGGACGGTGCTGAAATCAGTAGCATAGCTAAACGGGGAGGTGCTGAAATCAGTGGCATAGCTAAATGGGGAGGTGCTGAAATCAATGGTATAGCTAAACGGGGAGGGGCTGAAATCAGTGGCATAGCTAAACGGGGGTCCTGAATCAGTGGCATAGCTAAACGGGGATGTGCTGAAATCAGTGGCATAGCTAAACGGAGATGTGCTGAATTCAGTGGCATAGCTAAACGGGGAGGTGCTGAAATCAGTGGCATAACTAAACGGAGAGGTGCTGAAATCAGTGGCCTGGCTAAACGGGGAGGTGCTGGATTTCCCTATTTCCTTATAGGAAATTTCCAAAAAGATTGTGCAGATTCTTATTTGCAAAATAGAAACGCAGCATTTCTTTGGTGATTCTTAAGAACGATCGGTCTGAGTAGAGTTCAGTTGTATACCAGCCTTAGGACAAGGATAACACAATTTGCGAAGTCAGAATTTTAAATTAGGTCTAGAGTGAGTAATTTCTTTCTTCTCAAAATATCCGACTTTTCCCTAAAAATTTCCAAAGTTTTTGCTCAGAATATCTGACAATTTTGCTCAAATTATCCAACTCTTTCCTGAAAATATTCCCTAGTTTTGGTGTTGGGAGAGGGAATGATTGGTCACTTTCCGACATAAATGCGCAGACGAGCCACACATTTATTCTGCTTCCATTACTCGAGCTGTCTTTCTACCAGGGCTGGGGATGCTGAAATGCATAATCACTATTTAAAACCTATTTTAGCCGAACTCGATTTCTTCAGTTGCAGTTTGCTGGAGGAAAAGTTTTATGCAACAATGCATTATGTGTATTCAATTGGTCGATAAGGTTACCCCAGTACATACGATTGGTCCATTATGGACACGTAAATTTCGGCCATGTGACATTATTTATATTAATGGGTTTCCGGAAATTGAGGATTCAGATTTGAAATCAGTAGATTGTTCATCGTACGGAACGTGTTTTATTTCCCACGATACAGGGAGGTTCTGAAACATAATTTGACACTACTGTAACCGATTATAGACCTTTTCAAACCGAGTTTAACCGAACGTGATTTCTTCAGTACTTCGACCAATCAAATGCTGGGGAACTTTTCCTTTGTTTTCCAGCCAATCAGGTGCAGGTTTGAGCGAAAATGTAAGCAGCAATACGCGCGCGTATCCCTTTCGTGTATAACGCACGTATGATACGTGCCCTTTTTTTAATTTGTGACGAATGTTCAATAAAGTTATTTGACTTAATTATTTGCAGTTTGAGTATTGTAAGTATTGTCACATTTACAATATCATATGTACAGACAAAATTATTTTGTAATCACATGGTGCGCGTATGTTGCTTTAAACACATCCTCCTCGCCCTCTACTTTATTGAGTACTCTCCGCTCAGCCACTTTGCCATCTTCTACGACTCCAAGGCTGTCTTTACTTCATTACTCAATGTTAAATGGGATAACCCCACATCTTACCTCATTCTCCGTAAAATCCTTTCACCACCACCCCCACCCCTCCGCACACACACACACCCCTCCACACACACACACACCACACGCGCATACTTTTTCCAGGAAATTGGGATAATGTTTGTATATGTTTTGCTTTTCAAAATCAAAATTGCACTCAGAAGTGGGACACCAGGACTTCACCCATAAACCACAGTATTGCGCCCGAATTTTTTTAATTTTCAGAGAAGTAATACAGTAGTCAGTTAGTAGATTTTATCGTTAGAAGTTCCTTCTTATCATCAGAACTTTTAAATATTGTGTTTGTCTTTAATCATTTTGGGGCGTCAAAACA